>MU693464.1:0-15249 GCA_026770625.1 Nicotiana glauca
CAAATAACACGCATACACAAATGCAAACAAAATTCACAAAAATCACACACACAATGCAAAACTATTTTATTTTGACATTTTGGGAATAAATCTCATATAGGGCAAAAATCAAGTGCTCACAAATAAAAGCAAACAACTCCATTCACCCAATTCTCTCTAAGAAATCTAAAAATCTTAACAATGTCGACCTCATAAAATTTTCTTACATCTAGTTTGTTGGTGTCTGAAATCACTCAAACTGTAAACGACAATTTTGCCTTACTAACTAAGTTTGAGTCAGACTAAAACCTCACTCAAGAAACACAAAAGTTATTATCGAACTTGTGACGACCCGGCCCGTCGTCACGTGAGTTACCGCCCCGTTTTCTCCATTTTTTGCTTCCTTATATGTTATTATATGATTCTTGGGTGAATGAGTTGATTTGGATTGATTCTGGGTGGAAATGAGACACTTAGTCTCTTTAAGGAAGGTTTGTTTTGGAAAAGTCAACTGAATATTGACTATTGAGTTAGAGGGCTCGGATGTGATTTTCGGTGATTTGGTTAGCTTCGAAGGATGATTTGTGACTTAGGATCATGATCGGAATTGATTTTGGAGGTCCGGTGTAGAATTAGGCTTGAATTGACGAAGTTAGTATTTTGGCGAATTCCGGTTGATAGGTGAGATTTTGATCCGAGGGTCGGAATGGAATTTCGAGTTTTGGATGTGTGTGTAAAATTTCAGGTTATTCGGAGGTGATTTGGTTGGGTTTTAAATCGAATGCGTGTTTCGGAAGTTTTTGAAGAACTTAGGCTTGAATTCGATATAGTTTGATGATTTTGGTGTTAGTTAAGGTGTTTTGATGATTGGATGAAGTTTGAATAATGTTTTAAGATGTGTTGGTACTTTTGGTTGAGGTCCGGGGGGCCTCGGGGTGATTTTGGATGGCTAACGGGATGAAATTTGGAGTTTAAGGACTGCTGAAGGGTCTGGTATCTGGTGTTTCCACTTCTGCGGAAATGGACCGCAGAAGTGAAGTCTAGTCGCAGAAGCGAAAGGTAGAGCCTGGGGAGTTTCTGCAGAAGCGGACATGTGGACCGTAGAAGCGGTCTCACTTGTGCGAATGGTGGACCGCAGAAGCAGAAAAGAATCCGCAAAAGCGGTGTCGCAGAAGTGACAATATTATCGCAGAAGAAAAAAGGTCTGTCCAGAGGTATTAAATTCTATCTTCGCGAATTTTTGATAGAACTCAACATTTTCACTTCGGACTTGGAGGTTATTGTGCCATTTTGGAGAGGGAATCAAGGGGCTTCATTGAGGTAAGGAATTCTGAGCCTAAAACATAAATCTAATGTGTTATTACATGAATTAAGGGTGAAAAATCAAGGAATTAGAGGTCAAAAATGGATGTTAGGGCTTGAACTTAAGAGAAAGAAAATTTGAGGGTTGAGGGAGCATTTGAGCTTGGATTTTGGTAAATTTGATATGTATAGACTCGTGGCAGAATAAGGAATCCGGTGATGTGAATTTTCTGATTTTTCGAGAAGTGGGCCCGAGACTCGGGTTTTGCCAATTTCGTAATTTTTGGTATTTTTCGAGTCTTTTCGATTGGGTTATATTCCCTTAGCCTATTGTGACGTATTCCTTGTGGTTTTGATCAGATTCGACGCACGAGGAGGTCGATTCGAGAGGAAAAGGCATAGCGAGCTAGACTTTTGGCAGGCTAGAGGTGAGTAATGATTTTAAATGATGTCCTAAGGGTTTGAAACCCCGGATTTGCACAATGTGGTGCTATGTTGAGATGAGACACGCGTTCAATGATGAGCGCAGGGTCATTCACTATTGGGGATTGTGACTTGGTCCAGTCCGGATGATACTTTATCGCGTATTTGACTATGACTTGTTATTTTTTTCACTATGACTTATTGTTTTTCACTATGACTTAAGCTTATTGCCATACTTGGGGCTCATTGACGACTGTTTGAACTCCTTGTGAGCTATCATCGCTGTTTTCCTCACTATTTGAAATATTATTTGAACTCAGTCCATTTGAATTACACTATTTCATTAACTCAGCTATATTTTTACTCAACCTTGAGTTTTAACTGATATTTGAACTAGTGTTGAGCTGAGCATTATTGTTTTACTGATGCCCGAGGGGCTTATGATTATTTTTGGACTAGTTGAGGCCGAGGGCCATATGTGAGGATATGTTGAGTGATGTGAGGAGGCTTTTAGGCCTCGAGTGATATGTGAGGAGGCTTCCAGGCCTCGATCTATATGTGATGAGGCTTTCAGGCCTCGAGTGTATTGTGAGAAGGCTTTCAGGCCTCATGTTGATATGTACAGGCTTTTAGGCCTTATGATGATATAGCGCTTGGGTTGTAGGAGCCCCTCCGGAGTCTGCACCCTCACAGTGAGCGCGAGTACCCATGTGATTTGAGAGTGATGCCCGAGGGGCTCATATTGTACTGAGAGCTTGATATTGCGCCCGAGGGGCAGGTTTTTTAATTATTGCTTATTGGTTGAAAATATCTGTCGTTAACTATTTTAAAAGAGAATTTTTGATACTTTACTGGTTTACTGCTTAACTGATTTTATTGTTTGAGATAGCGTTATTTGTGCCTTCATGGGATTTTATTCTCTCAGTCGTTATTTATTTTTATTACTTGCTGGATCGGAGTACTCACATTACTCCCTGCACCATGTGTGAAGATACAGGCATAGCAGAGTTCGTTCCTGAGCGCTGATTCCTTCCAGACCAGGCGAACTAGGAGTGACGAGGTAGCTGTTGACGTCCACAGCCCCGTTTTCTCCTTTATCTTCTGTATTTACATTATCTTTAGACTTTGTTCCTAGTTCTAGATTTTGTGGAATTTTAGTAAACTCTGTAGTAGCTCGTGACTTGTGACACCCCGGTTTCGGGCTGTGTCGGGATGGTTCCCTGTTTATTTCTTTTCTTCCGCTCTTATGGTGATTTTATTAATATTTTAGACTTATCCATGATAATTAAACAATAAAGAGACATTGATGTTCTGTTGGCTGGCCTTGTCTTCACGAGAGGCGCCATCACGACCGGGTTTGGGAATTGGGTCGTGACAAGTTGGTATCAAAGCCTAGGTTACTAGGTCTCACGAGTCATGAGCAGGTTTAGTAGAGTCTCGCGGATCGGTATGGAGAAATCTGTATTTATCCTCGAGATGCTGCAGAACCTTTAGGAAAAATTTCATATTCTTGAAATTCTTGTCGTGCGACTTTGTTGATCCGAGAACTAAACTTATGTGTTCTATTCTCTTGCAGATGGTAAGGACTCGCGCTACAGGACGAGGCAGACGACCACCAGTACCACCTACTGAGGGCACCAGAGGCCGAGGATGCGGTCGTGGTTGTGGTAGAGGCAGAGCCGCGAGGGCAGACCTGTTGCTCCACTAGTTGCCCCGACACAGGATCAGGCTCCAGTTGTAGACATTCTAGCCGCACCTGTTCTGGCACCGGCGGTGCCCATTGTAATTTCAGGCCTTCAAGAGGCCTTGGCTCAGGCAGTTTCAGTATCTATCGCAGCAGCTACTTCTCAGGCCGGGGGAGGCAATCAGACCCCTGCTGCCCGCACACCTGAGCAGGTAGTGCAGGGATTGCAGACACCGGGAGCAGCTCCAGCTCAGCCGGTTGCACCAGTTCAGGACTTTGTGGTTCCAGATATGCCAGATGATGAGCATCATCGTCTTGAGAGGTTCAGTAGGATCCAGCCTCCAGTTTTTAATGGTGCTCAGAGCGAGGATGCCCAGGGTTTTCTCGATAAGTGTCAGCGTATGCTTCAGACGACAGGGATTTTGGAGTCAAGTGGTGCAGCATTTACCGCATTTCAGTTCACTGGGGCTGCCTTCACTTGGTGGGAGGCGTATGAGCGACGTAGGCCGGTAGGTTCAGCGCCTTTGACATGGCAGGAGTTCTCCACTCTCTTTCTGGAGAAGTGGGTACCGCAGTCTTAGAGAGAGGAGCTGCGTAGGCAGTTCGAGTGGCTTCGACAGGGAGATATGACTGTGACCCAGTATGAGGCAAGATTTTTCGAGTTGGCTCGTCATGCCTCCCGGATAGTTTCGACTGATAGGGAGAGGATCAAGAGGTTTGTGGATGGACTTAACTATCACCTTCGTGTTCTGATGACTCAAGAGAGAGTTCTGGGTATTTCCTTTGAGGATGCAGTTGATATTGCTCGTGATATTGAGACGGCTCGCCGTCAGGATAGAGAGGAGAGGGAGGCCAAGAGGCCTCGAGGTTCTGGTAGTTTCAGTGGTGCTCTGTATAGGGGAAAATTTTAGCAGGGTAGAGGTCGTTCTTTCAAGTCTCCTCAGTCGGCCCGTTCTGAGTATCGTGGGTCATCTTCAAGTCGTGGTCATCAGGATTATCAGCAGAGTTAGCCATCTCTTAGCGCTCGCCCAGCACAGGGTTCATCTCGAGCTCCATTTGTTCAGGGTTCTTCCAGGCCGAGTGCGTCGGCTAGTCACTCCGGCGCATGGGGTTCCCTTCAGACCCATTCTCTAGCACCCGGGAGTTGTTATGAGTGCGGAGAGTTTGGGCATATGTGGAGGCAGTGCTCGAGCTGTTAGCTCATTTTAGCAGAGGGGTCAGCCCTCATCTTCTGGTCCAGTTTCTTTAGCACCCGCCCCGCCAGCTAGGGGTGAGGGTCAGGTAGCCAGGGGTCGCACCCGAGGGGGAGGCCGATCGGGCGATGGTCAGGCTCGCTTTTATGCTCTTCAGGGCAGGACAGATACCATTGCTTCAGATACCGTCATTATAGGTATTATCTCAGTCTGCCACAGGGATGCCTCAATCTTATTTGATCCTGATTCCACCTATTCTTATGTGTCTTCATATTTTGCTCATCATTTGGGTACGAACTGAGTGTGTCTTGCCTTACATGTTCATGTATCTAACCTGGTGGGTGATACTATTATTGTAGACCATGTATATCGGTCATGTTTGGTGACTATTGGGGGTCTAGAGACCCGAGTTGATCTATTGCTATTGAGCATGGTAGATTTTGATCTTATTTTGGGCATGAACTGGCTATCTCCGTGTCATGCTATTTTGGACTGTCATGCTAAGATAGTCACTCTTGCTATACCGGGTGTTCCGAGGATCGAGTGGTGTGGTGTGACTGACTATGTGCGTAGCAGGGTGATTTCTTTCCTAAAGGCCCAGCGTATGGTTGGGAAAGGTTGTATATCATATTTGGCTTTTGTGAGGGATGTTGGAGCTGAGACTCCTAGAATTGATTCGGTCCCAATTGTAAGGAAGTTTTCCGATGTGTTTCCTGCAGACCTGCCGAGCATGCCATCGGACAAAGGCATTGATTTCAGTATTGACCTAGTGCCGGGCACTCATCCCATTTCCATTCCTCCATATTGTATGGCACCAGCAGAGTTGAAAGAATTGAAGGATCAGCTTCAGGAACTCCTAGATAAGGGGTTCATTCGGCCGAGTGTGTCACCGTGGGGTGCACTGGTTCTATTTGTGAAAAAGAAAGATGGCACAATGAGAATGTGCATTGACTACAGGCAATTGAACAAAGTAACAGTGAAGAACAAGTATCCCCTGCCTCGCATTGATGATTTATTTGACCAGCTCGAAGGAGCAAGGCTATTCTCCAAGATTGATCTCCATTCAGGCTATCACCAGTTGAAGATCAGAGATTCAGACATTATGAAGACTGCTTTCAGGACTAGATATGGGAACTATGAGTTTCTTGTTATGTCCTTTGGGCTGACAAATGCCCCAGCAACGTTCATGCATCTGATGAATAGTGTATTTCGGCCATATCTGGATTCGTTTGTTATCGTTTTGATTGATGATATTCTGGTGTACTCGCGTATCCAGGAGGAGCACACGTAGTATTTGTGAGTAGTATTACAGAGATTGGGAGAGGAGAAGCTCTATGCAAAGTTCTCCAAGTGTGAGTTTTGGCTCAGCTCAGTAGCTTTCTTGCGGCACGTGGTGTCCAGCGAGGTTATTCAGGTTGACCCGAAGAAGATAGAGGCGGTGCAGTATTGGCCTAGACCGACCTCAGCCACAGAGATTCGTAGTTTCCTTGGGTTGGCAGGTTATTATCATCGGTTTGTTCAGGGATTTTCCTCTATTGCATCGCCCTTGACCAAGTTGACTCAGAAGGGAGCTCCATTTGTATGGCCGGACGAGTGCGAGGAGAGCTTCCAGAAGCTCAAGACAGTTTTGACCACGGCTCCAGTATTGGTTTTGCCCTTTAGCCGCAGGTTCCTATACCGTATATTATGATGCATCGAGAGTTGGTATCGGATGTGTATTGATGCAGGAGGGTAGAGTTATTGCTTATGCTTCTCGTCGGTTGAAGCCCCACGAGAAGAACTACCCTGTACATGATTTGGAGTTGGCTGTTATAGTTCATGCTTTGAAGATTTGGAGACACTACTTGTATGGTGTATCTTGTGAGGTATTCACCGATCATCGCAGTCTTCAGCATCTGTTCAAGCAAAAGGACCTTAATTTGAGGCAGCGGAGATGGCTAGAGTTGCTTAAGGACTATGATATCTCCATTATGTATCACCCAGGGAAGGCCAATGTAGTGGCTGATGCTTTGAGCCGGAAGGCAGTTAGTATGGGGACCTTGGCGTACATTCTAGTTGGGGAGAGGCCCTTTACAGCTGATGTTTAGGCTTTGGCCAATAGGTTGGCGAGACTAGATATTTCGGATCCCAGTCAGGTGTTAGCTTGTGTGGTTTCTCGGTCTTCCTAATATGATCGCATTAGAGAGCACCAGTATGATGATCCACATTTGCTTGTCCTTAAGGACAGGGTTCATCATGATGATGCCAGGGATGTGACTATTGATGATGATGGCGTGTTAAGGATGCAGGGCTGGATTTGCTTGCCCAATGTGGATGGGCTTCGGGAGATGATATTGCAGGAGGCCCATAGCTCGCGGTATTCCATCCATCCGGGTGCCGCGAAGATGTATCAGGATTTGAGATAGCACTACTGGTGGAGAAGGATGAAGAAGGATATACTGGGACTTGTAGCTCGGTGTCTCAACTATCAGCAGGTAAAGTATGAGCATCAGAGGCCGGGTGGTGTACTTCAGCGGATGATTATTCCAGAGTGGAAGTGGGAGAGGATTACTATGGATTTTGTGAGTGGTCTCCCTCGGACTTTGAAGAAGTTCGATTCGATTTGGGTGATTGTGGACAGGCTGACCAAGTCCGTGCACTTCATTCCGGTATATTCTACCTATTCTTCAGAGCGGCTGGCATGGATCTTTGTCCAGGAGATTGTTCGATTGCATGGGGTTCCAGTGTCTATTATCTCAGATAGGGGTACTTAGTTCACTTCTCAGTTATGGAGGACATTTCAGCGAGAGTTGGGTACGCAGGTAGAGTTGAGCACAACATTTCATCCTCAGACGGACGGACAATCCGAGCGTACCATTCAGATATTGGAGGACATGTTGCGTGCCTGTGCTATTGACTTTGGGGGTTCTTGGGATGAGTTTTTTCCGCTTGCAAAGTTTGCCTACAACACCAGCTATCAGTCGAGCATTCAGATGGCTCCGTGTGAAGCGTTGTATGAGAGGCAGTATAGATCTCTTGTTGGATGGTTCGAGCCCAGCGAGGCTAGGTTATTGGGGACAGAGATGGTTCAGGATGCCTTAGAGAAGGTGAAGCTGATTCAGGAGAGGCTTAGTATAACACAGTCGCGTCAGAAGATTTATGCAGACCGAAAGGTTCGGGATGTGTCATATATGGTGGGTGAGAAGGTCTTGTTGAAGGTTTCGCCCATGAAGGGTGTTATGCAGTTTGGAAAGAAAGGGAAGCTGAGTCTGCATTTTATTGGGCCTTTTGAGGTACTTAGGAGGATTGGGGAGGTGGATTATGAGCTTGTCTTGCCACCCAGCTTGTCGTGCGTGCACCTGGTGTTTCACGTATCTATGCTCCGAAAGTATGTTGGGGACCCGTCCCATGTTTTGGACTTCATTACTGTTCAGTTGTATGATGATTTGACCTATGATGTGGAGCTAGTGGCTATTTTGGGTCGTCAGGTTCGAAAGCTGAGATCAAAGGATATAGCTTCGGTAAAGGTGCAGTAGAGAGGTCGGCACGTGGAGGAGGCTACTTGGGAGACCGAACGGGAGATGCAGAGCAGATATCCTTGCCTGTTTATGACTCCAGGTCTGTTTCTTAACCAGCTCGAGGACGAGCGTTTGTTTTAGTTGGGGAGGATGTGATGACCCGGCCCGTCGTCACGTGAGTTACCACCCCGTTTTCCCCATTTTATGCTTCCTTATATGTTATTATATGAGTCTTGGGTGAATGAGTTGATTTGGATTGATTCTGGGTGGAAATGAGACACTTAGTCTCTTTAAGGAAGGTTTGTTTTGGAAAAGTCAACCGGATATTGACTATTGAGTTAAAGGGCTTGGATGTGATTTCCGGTGATTCGGTTAGATTCGGGGGATGATTTGTGACTTAGGAGCGTGATCGGAATTGATTTTGGAGGTCCGATGTAGAATTAGGCTTGAATTGGCGAAGTTAGTATTTTGGCGAATTCAGGTTGATATGTGAGATTTTGATCCGAGGGTCGGAATGGAATTCCGAGAGTTGTAGTAGCTTTGTTAGGTTATTTTGGATGTGCGCGCAAAATTTCAGGTTATTCGGAGGTGATTTGGTTGGGTTTTTGATCGAATGCGTGTTTCGGAAGTTTTTGAAGAACTTAGGCTTAAATTCGATGTAATTTGATGATTTTGGTGTTAATTGAGGTGTTTTGATGATTGGAGCAAGTTTGAATAATGTTTTAAGATGTGTTGGTACTTTTGGTTGTGGTCCCGGGGGCCTCGGGGTGATTTTGGATGGCTAACGGGATGAAATTTGGAGTTTAAGGACTGCTGAAGGGTCTGGTATCTGGTGTTTCCGCTTCTGCGAAAATGGACCGCAGAAGCGGTTCCACAGAAGCGAAGATCTAGTCGCAGAAGCGAAAAGTGGAGCCTGGGGAGTTTCCGCAGAAGTTGACATGTGGACCGCAGAAGCGGAAAAGAATCCGCAAAAGCGGTGTCGCGGAAGTGACAATATTATCGCAGAAGCGAAAAGGTCTGTCCAGAGGTATTAAATTCTATCTTCGCGAATTTTTGATAGAACTCAACATTTTCACTTCGGACTTGGAGATTATTGTGCGATTTTGGAGAGGGAATCAAGGGGCTTCATTGAGGTAACAAATTCTGAGCCTAAAACATAAATCTAATGTGTTATTACATGAATCCGGTGATGTGAATTTTTTGATTTTTCGAGAAGTGGGCCCGGGGATCGGGTTTTGCCAATTTCATGATTTTCGATATTTTTTGAGTCTTTTCGATTGGGTTATGTTCCCTTATCCTATTGTGACGTATTCCTTGTGGTTTTGATCAGATTCGACGCACGAGGAGGTCGATTCGAGAGGAAAAGGCATAGCGAGCTAGACTTTTGGTCGGCTAGAGGTGAGTGATGATTTTAAATGATGTCCTGAGGGTTTGAAACCCCGGATTTGCACAACGTGGTGCTATGTTGAGATGAGACACACGTTCAATGACGAGCGTGGGGTCATTCACTATTGGGGATTGTGACTTGGTCCAGTCCGGATGATACTTTATCGCGTATTTGACTATGACTTGTTGTTTTTTTCACTATGACTTAGGCTTATTGCCATACTTGGGGCTCATTGCCGACTGTTTGAACTCCTTGTGAGCTATCATCATTGTTTTCCTCACTATTTGAAATATTATTTGAACTCAGTCCATTTGAATTACACTGTTTCATGAACTCAGCTATATTTTTACTCAACCTTGAGTTTTAACTGATATTTGAACTAGTGTTGAGCTGAGCATTATTATTTTACTGATTCCCGAGGGGCTTATGATTATTTTTGGACCGGTTGAGGCCGAGGGCCATATGTGAGGATATATTGAGTGATGTGAGGAGGCTTTAAGGTCTCGAGTGATATGTGAGAAGGCTTCCAGTCCTCGATCGATATGTGAGGAGGCTTTTAGGCCTCGAGTGTGTTGTGAGAAGGATTTCAGGCCTCATGTTGATATGTACAGGCTTTCAGGCCTTATGATGATATAGCGCTTGGGCTGTAGGAGCCCCTCCGGAGTCTGCACCCCCACAGTGAGCGCGGATACCCATGTGATTTGAGAGTGATGCCCGAGGGGCTGATGTTGTACTGTGTAACTGACACTGAGCCCGCGGGGCTGGTACTGTACCGAGAGCTTGATATTGCGCCCGAGGGGCAGGTTTCTGATTATTGCTTACTGGTTGAAAATATCTGTCGTTAACTATTTTAAAAGAGAATTTTTGATACTTTACTAGTTTACTGCTTAACTGATTTTACTGCTTGAGATAGTGTTATTTGTGCCTTCATGGGATTTTATGCTCTTAGACGTTATTTATTTTTATTATTCACTGGGTCGGAGTACTCACATTACTCGCTGCACCATGTGTGCGGATACAGGCATAGCAGAGTTCATTCCTGAGCATTGATTCCTTCCAGACCAGGCGGACTAGGAGTGACGAGGTAGCTGTCGACGTCCACAGCCATGTTTTCTCCCTTATCTTCTGTATTTACATTATCTTCAGACTTTGTTCCTAGTTCCAGATTTTGTGGAATTTTAGTAAACTCTGTAGTAGCTCGTGACTTGTGACACCCTAGTTTCGGACTGTGTCGGGATAGTTCCCTGTTTATTTCTTTTCTTCTGCTATTTTAGTGATTTGATTAATATTTTAGACTTATTCATGCTAATCAAACAATAAAGAGACGTTGATGTTTTGTTGGCTGACCTTGTCTTCACGAGAGGCGCCATCACGACTAGATTTGAAAATTGGGTCGTGACAGAACTAGTCATTTACTTCAATAAATAAAGTGAAAAATATGAACATACAAGTCAAATAGTGGAGGAATATGAGATTCGAGGGGGAGGGGGAGGGGGGTGGGCAGTGAAAAGTGAGAAGGAGAAGGAAAAAAAGGGAAAAATCGAGTGGTGATGTTAGAGTTGTCGTTGCTTATATGAGAGAACTGAATGCCCTAGTAAAGAACTGGAAGGAGTGGATGTTAGTATTAGGTGTAGAAGAAGTCTCCGACTAACAACCAAGTCCTTCTGATGTGATGGCAATGGGGTTGGAGAAGAAAGTTCTTAAAAAGTTCCTATAAGATCGTAGAAGATAATATTAGAAAAGATGCTAAATAGGTCCAAGAACATGGTTCCTTGGACTCTAACAATGAAAAATCTTCATATTTGAGGATACAATTTTCTGATACTGGGGGAGAAAAAAGGGAGAACCTAAAGTAGACAAAGAAGGGAGTGACAGTGATAATGTAGTTTTAGCTGAGAGATTTACTCAATTGAAGAAGAAAAGTGTGGGTGAAGTTAAGAAACCATATAGGAGTGTTAAACAGATAGCCAAGAAGACAATTAAAAATGGGAAGTCTATAACTCCCAAGGCTTTGAGAAACCTTTAGAGGAGAATAAGAAAAAGAGAAAGGAACGACACGAGTTCTAGTTGAAGAATGAGTCTGAGGTAGAATAAGTTAACTTGGTCAGCGAGGAACAAGAGAAAGGTGAAGAGATTACTATTCAAAGGAAAATGGAAAAAAGGTTGGATTTTCTTCAACCATACCCAAAAAAGAGAGACCTACAAAAAGAAAAAATTATGTGGAATCCCAAGTCAAAGGAACCAACTCCAAACATTACAAGAAAACTAAGAAAAATATTATTGCTGTATGTAAAGTGTGCTGGTTCAGTGGCCTAGTGATATTGAAGGGTGATAGACCTTGTTGCTTCTGAGATGTTAAGAATGAAAGAATTGTTGGAGAAGTTTGGTTACCAAAAGTGGGCGCATTTATTTATGTGACCACTCCCTGTGATGTGTGGAAAATAAATATTGCACTTATATAAGAAGTTTAAATAACTTGAGGAAGGTATAGTGAGTACCGAGGTGAGAGGAATGGACTTGGTTCTTACTGCTGAGTTCGTAGAAGAATTCTTGAGGGTGTACGTGAATGAGTTTGATACATGTGTTCAACGAGAATGGGAGGAAGAGGATGGTATGTATTTGACCTCTAAGAATATATAGGGAAAGGGGAAGCTGAAACCAAGGAAGCTAGGTAAAAATAAAATAAAATCGATTCACAAGCTCATGTTCGAATTTTTGAATAAGTGTGTGTTATCTCGCTCTAAAATAAGGCATGAGGCTACTTACCTAGATCTAACAATTATGAAAGCGCTGGACCAAAATATTTTGCTTAAATTTTCCTCTATAACTATCAAATATATGACATCTAATCAAGTACGAGGCACACATGGTATGCCATATGATTTCTTGTTGAATAGGGTGGTTGAATATTTTAATGTCTACTTGCAAGGATGTCACGACCCCAACCCCGGTCGTGATGGCGCCTAACATACTGCTAGGCAAGCCCAACCAATTTAATAACCTTAACCATTTTTATACAGTTCATGAATTAATTAACACAGATAAATTGCTAAGTCATAGTACTGAATCCTAAAATAGAGTTAAACAGGCGGAAATCCCAAATAATAAAACAACTACACAACCCAAAGAATCCGGTGTCACAAATCTGAGCTTCTAATACATGAGTGTCAACCTACTACATATCGTTCTCTAGAAATACAGAAATAAAGCAATACGATAGAAGGAAGATTAGGACTGCGGACGTCAAATGCAGCTACCTTGATATTCCCGGATAAGCTGCTAGGTAGAGAAGTCCTCACACAGCCTCAGGTGTACCTAGATCTGCACACAAGGTGCAGGGAGTAATGTGAGTACTCCGACCCAGTGAGTAATAAATATAAATAAAAGCTGAGAATAAGAAATCCTGAATATGCACAAAGTAATCCTATAAATACAGCAACTTGAACCCAGTAGCATAAAATCAGTAAATCAATGAAACAATTAAGGAAATACCACAACAGATAAATAAGTAAATGACAATCAAATATGCAATGCAACACATAAACCGGTACTCTCCAGTACCCGCTGCGGCGTGCAACCCGCTCCATTTATTTATCGTCGATGGCACTCACTGGGGGTGTGCAGACTCCGGGAGGGGCCCCTAACGGCCCAAGCGCAATAATAAGCCATCTCATGACATCAACTAGGCCCTCGGCCTCATATCAATGTCAATATCATACCACTGCGGCGTGCAGTCCGATCCCATACTCAGTCCAAAATTACATAAACCTCTCGGGCACAATAATATAGAAATATTCAGCCCAAAGTTCATTTGAAAATATTAATTAAGTTTCTAGTTTGAGAAAAGGTGACTGAGTTTGCAAAACAGTATTAAATACTAGAACTGAATTCAACAATGTAAAAAATGGTAAGAAACCAGCTATAGCAATTCCTGAGGGATTCAATCAGTTGGCACGAAGCCCAATTATGACAATTAATCCATTTTTATAAGGATATCAACTAAGCTTCAATCAATTAGGTGGTAATTTTATTAAGCGGGACGGACCAAGTCACAATCTCCGACGGTGCTCTACCCTACGCCCGTTATCCGGCGTGCAAGTCACCTCAACATAGCACTACGATGTGCGAATACGGGGTTTCAAACCCTCGGAACATCATTTACATCTATTACTCACCTCAAGCCGGCCAAAATCCTAGCTCGCTATGCCCTTGCCTCTCAAATCGACCTCCTCGCACGCCGAATTTGATCAAAACCACAACGAATATGTCACAATATGCCAATGGAACAATACCCAATCGAAAACAGTCAAAAAATAGCAAAACCTCGAAATTAGCAAAACCCGAGCCCCGGGCCCACTTCTCGAAAATCAAAAAATTTAACATTTACGGATTCCTTATCTCGCCACGAGTCTATATATATAAATAACAACAACAACAACAACAACTACCCAGTATAGTCCCACCAAGTGGGGTCTGGGGAGGGTAATACGTACACAGGCCTTACCCCTACCCAAAAGGGCAGAGAGGCTGTTTCCACTCGACCCTCGGCTTAGGAGAAAGAGAAGAAAAGGAGGAGGAAAAAAAGAAAACATTAGTGACTCCAGCATAAATCGCATAAATAATTAGCTAAACATAAAACCATAAATTACAAGACATGCAATAATATCTACCAGTAGCTACCATATGAGGGCACAATACAATGCGCAAGACAACTACGGAGGGCCCTACCAAACCCCACCTAGCCCCGGGGATGAAGTACGAAAGTTCTAGAAGCTTTATCCTACAACCCTAATACTAGACCTCCAGACTTTCCTATCAAGGGCCATGTCCTCGGAGACCCGCAATTTTGCCATGTCCTGCCTAATCACCTCTCCCCAAGACTTCTTAGGCCTCCCTCTGCCTCGCCTCGCGCCAACCACCGCCAGTCGCTCACAACTTCTCACTGGGGCATCAGGGCTTCTCCTCCGCACATGCCCGAACCACCTGAGCCTCGCTTCTTGCATCTTCTCATCCACTGGGGCCACCCCCACCTTCTCCCGAATAGCTTCATTCTTAATCTTATCTAACCTGGTGTGCCCGCACATCCACCTGAGCATCCTCATCTCCGCCACCTTCACTCTCTGGACGTGAGAGTTCCTAACCGGCCAGCACTCCGCCCCGTACAACATGGCAGGTCTAACCACAGCTCTATAAAACTTCCCCTTGAGTTTCGGTGGTACTTTCTTATCACACAAGACTCCTGATGCAAGCCTCCATTTCGTCCACCCCGCCCCTATACGGTGGGTGACATCCTCGTCGATCTCTCTGTCCCCCTGAATCACCGACCCAAGATATTTGAAACTATCCCTCTTGGGGATGACCTGAGCTCCAAGCTTCACGTCCCTGCCTACTTCGCTCGACTCGGCACTAAACTTGCACTCCAGGTATTCTGTCTTAGACCTGCTTAGTTTGAAACCCTTAGACTCGAGAGTCTGTCTCCAGACCTCCAACCTTTCGTTAACACCGACCCTCGTATCGTCTATCAGGACTATGTCATCAGCAAATAACATACACCAAGGCATATCCCCTTGGATATGTCGTGTCAGTGCATCCATCACCAAGGCAAATAAAAAAGGGCTAAGCGCGGATCCTTGATGAAGCCCCATAACCACCGGGAAGTGGTCTGAGTCGCCACCCACAGTCCTAGCCCTAGACTTCGCTCCGTCGTACATGTCCTTGATCGCTCTGATGTAGGCTTCCGGCACGCTCTTCGCCTCCAGGCACCTCCATAGCACCTCCCTTGGG
>MU693464.1:25408-36637 GCA_026770625.1 Nicotiana glauca
TCAATTTCTCCATGTGATTTTATTTGGGGTTTGTTAAATGGTAGGTTTAAAGAAGAGAAAAATCATGCTGTGACTGAAAATTGATTGTGTGTATGGATTTTTTGTTAAAGTTGATTGCCATAATTGGAAATTATATAGTGCTAGATATTTTATTGCTGTAAGAGGGTCTTCAATTTCAAGCATGAATCTTGTATGCGAGTTTGCAACTTGTTGCTTCGTCAATTGCAAGTTACTTTTTCGGGGGTGGGGGTGGTATCCATCTGTAAGTTTACAGAAAACTAGAAGTCTTGAGTGAATGAAATTGCTCATTGCATTTATGTTTGTAAGGTTGATAAAACCTGGAAATTTTCTCTGAGTTTGTTTTGTAACTTGCTTAGTCGGTTGGTAAAAGCTTTTATTTGGTCCTTAGGTCATTGAGTAAAGCAATATAGCTTCATTGGAAAATTGACATTTGCATACGACGTCAATCTACATCTCTTTGAATTGCGCTTTCATTTCCAAGTTATGCTTTCTGTATGTTCCACCTTATGAAGTTCGATGTGGTAACAATTCATGAGTTGTTAGTTTGTTTCCATTAGGTTCATAAGGATTGTTAGATTGATCTCAGTTGATATAGAGTATTTGGTTTGTAGGGTGACATATTCAGCTCATCTTGACATGGCAGGCCAGAGGAATAACTTTGGGAAGAGAATGCAATCGGAATCTGACTATAGTAGGAATGACGGAAGTAAGAGAAGGAATCCAACTGATGAAAAAGAATCAAATTCCATTGGACCAGAGGATACTGTATTCCGTTATTTGTGCCCCACAGGAAAAATTGGAAGTATCATTGGAGTTGGTGGGGACATTGCAAAACAATTGAGGACTGAAACTAATTCAAAGATTAGGATTAGTGAGACTATACCTGGATGTGAGGAGCGTGTGGTAACTATTTATAGCTTGAGTGAAGAAACTAATGTCTATGAAGATACTGATGACCTGATTTCACCTGCTCAAGATGCTCTATTGAAGGTGCATGACCGAGTCTTTGCTGAAGAACTGCGTATGGAAGAAGACCTAGATGATCCTCAGCAGATTACAATAAGAATGCTTGTCCCATCAGATCAAATAGGTTGTGTGATAGGGAAAGGTGGACAAGTAATCCAGAATATGCGCAGTGAAACAGGTGCACAAATTCGGGTCTTAAGCAGCGAGCACTTGCCACCTTGTGCCTTAAGCTCCGATGAACTTATCCAGGTACAAAGTTCTGTCTCATCTTTTAATTTTTCTAAGATCACTATAAGCATTTACGTTGTGCATGTACTGCAGAGAACTGAAATATTTAGGGCAGGTGTGGAAGTAATTTCATCGGCATTTTGAATGCGAGCACTTTCCTTAATCATAATTGATGTGGTTATCTATAAGAATATCAGGTGTTCTGATCTATGGCGAGATAATACTCAATGGATCGATAATCGCTTATTTATATATTAATAAAGATGGATTCACAAAATAAAATAGTAGCTAGAAACAAGGTTTTTATTTTCCAGCCGTGGTCTGTAGCAATGAAGAGGACTGTTTATACGTGATAAAAAGATGAAGAGAATGTTTCTCTGCCTGCTGGTTGCCTGGTCAAGCTTGTCAACCGGCTTATACACATGCTATTCCCACTCTCCCCCCCCCAAAGATGCCTGGTCAAGCTTGTCAACCGGCTTATACACATGCTATTCCCACTCCCCCCCCCCAAAGATTCTGGATTTCTCAGTTTATTTTGAGCTCTTTAGATTTATGTTTGGTTAGGGCATCTCCAACCTTAAGCACTATTTTTTACACCAAAAATGGTGGAAATTAACTCCAACCTGTTAAGCTAATTTTTTACACCAAAAAAGAATATCCAAATTTGGTGTAACACTATTCAAACACCAAATACTATTCACACACCAAATTTGGTGTAAAAAATAATGTATAAAAAGGATATTCTTTTTTGGTGTAAAAAATAGTGTAATGGGTTGGAGTTTAATTTCCACCATTTTGGCGCTTACGCCATTTTGGTGTCAAAATTAGTGCTTAATGTTGGAGATGCATTTATGTGGAACATCCACGGCATTTCAGATAGGTTGGGGACAACAGTCTTCTTAATTTTTCTACGTCCGACGGAGGGTTCAAATAACATAGGTTCATTTCTCACCATTTCTTAAAAATAAAATAAAATAACATAGGTTTAAATGGCAAACATAGAGGATTACTGAGGCCTAGCTTTTTCTTTTTATAGTGGGCTGAGAGTTCTGCGCTTTCTAATCAAATAAGGGATCATACCAGTCCTGGAGCCCTCTTGTTCTAAAACTTTCCAAGGTCCGCCTCATGGCATCTACATTGAAAGAGATAGAGTGATCAGGTATGGTCGTCCTTTGTTGGAATTTGCTATTAAACCTAAATTGGGTTTATATCTGGTGGAACGTCCACCACATTTTAGATTGTCCAGGACTTATTTTCTAATGTTTGATAGGAAACACAAGTAGCACATATCGAGGATAAAATTAGAGTTTCATCCAAGATAGTTTGTTCATGTCTCACGTAGATGCATCGATCTATAGGTGCATGACTTTCATTTTTGATGATTGAAGGTGCTTAAAGGGAGTGACATAGACCTAAATCACAGAGGTGTAAGTTGTTTTAAATGATTTGAAACTTTTAGACTTAATGCAGATTTAGCTAAGAAGAAAACACAATGTAGCAAAGGATCCATATAGGTGATACAAATAGTTGTTGTTATGGCATGCTGTTATATTTGTATTGTGTCTGCTGGCTTATTAAAAACGAAAAAAAAGAAGAAAAAAGAGTCTACTGTCTGCGAAGACAAGTCCTTTTTAGTCTGCTCACGGATTGCATGTTAGTGGTTAGTGCGAGCTTTAGGAAACTCCTCATTTGCCTTAAAAGATCATTCTCAAAACAGAACTAAACAGGGTTCCGTTGTTGAGTTACAAATGGGAAGTTTATGGAATTATAATCGAGTAAAATGAGTCCATAGAGTGGAATGGTTATAAAGGATTCGTGTATGAATTGTCTAGTTTGGGATTGGTAAGAAGTATAGCAGGGGAAGAGCAGAACCTTAAACATGATTAGTTTGGTGGTTTAATAGCTGTTTTATTGTCTGCTAGCTATGTCCATTTTTGTAATTGTGGGCAATGTTGCTCGGACTCTCCGAAAATGTGGCAGGATACGTGTCGGATCTTCCAAAAGTAGTGCATTTTTGAAGGATCTGACACGGGTACGGCTACATTTTGGAGAGTCCGCGCAACATAGATTGTGGGGCATCCATATATCAATGGTACTAAAAAGTAAAAACACTAAGAGGAATAATGACAGAAATCAACTTAGAAATTGTTGAATGAGCAACTGCTGTATTCAAGTTTTTATTTGCAAATGTCAGAATATGCTGTCAAACTTAATCTGATGCTTATTTCTGGTTATACAAATACGTAAATGATGTGTTAAGAGATACTTCTTTTATTTTCAGATAACTGGAGAAGGTGCAGTTGTTAAAAAAGCACTTTATCAAGTAGCAGCGCGTCTCCGTGATAATCCATCACGGTCCCAACATCAATTGCTGTCGTCGCCCAGCATATATAGGTCTGGTGCTGGACTTGTTAATCCTCATGCGGGTCCCCAAGTCACGGGCATGACATCATTGATGGGTCCTTATGGGAGTTACAAAAGTGATGGTAGAAGTCGATCTGCTTCTGTAAAGGAGTTTGCAGTTCGTTTGGTTTGTCCAACTGAAAATATAGGAGCTGTAATTGGCAAAGGTGGAAGCATTATCAAACAGCTAAGACAGGAATCAGGTGCATCTATTAAAGTCGATAGTGCTGCAGCTGAAGGAGATGATTGCATTATATTTGTATCAGCTAAGGAGGTGAGCCACAGTTTTTACTTATCAAATTAATTATTTGATGGCTAGGACTGAGCATGCCTGTCCGCAGCGTTTGTTGCTTATCCAATTTTGATCTCAGGCATATGAAGATCAATCCCCAACCATTGATGCAACAATGCGCTTGCAACCAAGAAGTAGTGAGAAAACTGAAAAAGATTCTGGTGATGCTATTCTGACGACTCGCCTGCTTGTACCTAGCACACGAGTTGGATGTCTAATTGGTAAAGGTGGTTCCATTGTCAATGAGATGCGAAATACCACAAGAGCAAGCATCCGCATTCTTTCGAAGGAAAATCTTCCTAAAGTGGCATCTGAAGATGACGAGATGGTGCAGGTAAATGGTTTTTTTCTTTTTTTCTTCTTCTTTTTGGTAATTTTTAAAAAAACCCTTGCTTTGTTTACCTCAAAAGAGTTCCTAGGTCGGGGGTGATGTTTGGTTAAGGTGTGCTTGTGATGCAGAAATTGTTATGTCATGTTGTTATTTTTTCTCCTCCAGATAACTGGAGATGTTAATGTTGCTGGCAATGCGTTATTACAAGTACTTATGCGGTTGAGGGCCAATATATTTGAGATGGAGGGAAGTTTTGCTACATTTTCTCCTCCTGTTTCTTACCTCCCCTTGTCTCCAAGCATGTCAGATGGATCAAGATATGCAAACCGTGATAATAAATCACGTCGGCATGGTTATTCATCATATTCTGGTGGACATGATTATAATGATTCGTCTCCAAGTGATAGTTATGGCGGTTCACAGGTAAATCCTCAGTGTTCATCTTTAAGAAGTTAGTTTGGCTTTATCTCTTTTTTACAGATACACGTCATATTATCTTGTTCTGTTCTTATTTTCATTTAGGATTTTCTGTATTTCTATCTATTTGGTGTTATCTTTGTATAGCAAAATATGTTGGATTAGTAGATCTAAATTCATTTTTTCAGGTTGGTGGTGGAGGTGGTTATGCACCATATGGCGTTTATTCCTCTGGGCGATCTAGTAGTGCAGGGTAAAGCGTTCTTTGATTACATGCTTTGGCATCCAAGATATCTTTCCTGCCTATAGTTGTTACAGCATCTTTCACTTTCTATAAAAAACTTTTCTTATTTACTTTTTTTAGTTTTACCAGGGTTTCCAACCATAACTCTTCTGCCTATGGTAAATCCTATGGATACTAGGTTGAGCACATGGAGGTACAGAATTTTCTCCTTTATTTTCTGTCTCATTCATAGTCAATTGGATTCTCTATTCTGTACTTCACTATAACCTCAAGCACATCTTCCTATTGCTAACGTCAACTAGCCTGAAGCCTGTGCTGTCACTAATACTCTTTCTTTACTTTGCCTTTTCCCACTTGCCATTTAAACAGCTACAATCTTCGATGCCTGATTCCAGCCTATTGCCCCTTTTGATGATGCCTCCAGCCTAAGACCAGAAGACCAGACGACCAAGATAGAGTAACTTATGGCCATCCGTTCCTTAGTATTTCTGTTCTTAGGTGTTACCAGCACAGATAATGTATGAAACGATGCTTCTTGGCCATTGAAGGCCTTGTATCCAATAATACCTCTGCTTTAGTGGATCTGTGTAGCAGACTAAGTCATGACAGTTCTCCTTTATATTTTTGTTTGTTTTGTGTTTTGTAAAACTTTTGTGAAGTGGTGGTATCATTTTTTTTATTTTTACTATTGACCAGTTTTGCTACAGGATTGAACATTCTATCATTTTCTCTTGCATCAAGTTTTTCATGTTTTCTTGACAGCTTTTCAATTATTGAACCAAAGTTCAAGAAAATCAGGTTTCCGCATTTCAGGAGGTAAAATGTAATCAGTCATCTCATATTTATGAATCCCTTGTCTGCTTTTGCTTGTAGTAATCTCGCGTAGTTTGGCATGATTCTCACTGTTGGGTTCAATCCTTGTAAATGAAAACCTTATTAGTTGCTTATACGTATCTAAGAGCTTTTAAGAGATCAATCAATAGTTAATTATGATCAAAATTCATGTTCAACTTTGCATGATCAAAATTCTGAGAAGGCAGATTTCTATCGAAGCTGTGTTAATTTTCTTATCTTGCTTCTTCTCCAGGGTAAAAAGGTACACTTTTTATTCCTTTTCAGGTTGCTGAGTAGGCGTGAATATGCTTTCAGACACGTATGTGATAAGTGTGCGTGTCTTTATCTTGTTAATATTTTTGCTCCTTTGGCCTGAAGGAAATGATGATGTTCATCACAATTTCATGTCTGATTATTTTGTGTAATTTATTCTGCAGGATCAATAGATAATTTAGTTCTCATGCTAAATTCCTATAAGGTAAGTAATTTTCTCTTTTGCAATTGCTAATTTTTTCATTGATCTGGAAACTAGAGAGAGCAAGAATTTAACGTGAGAGAGATTTTAAGTTTTTTTGGTAGAAAACGTACACACAAATGTCAAATATTTGAGGAGAAAAGAAGCCGGTGGTATCGTGCTTAACCAGTTAACGTCATCCTTATACTAGCAAGAGAGGCGTCTTAGCCCATTACAACAAAGGGATATTTCTTTTGATGACAGAACAGGACATTTTGATTAGACCAGTGTAAGTTATGGTATGGAACCATATCGCATGTATTGCCAACTGTTTCTTTTTGCCTTTTTAGGGCTTTATATGAAGCTCATATCTTGGTTGTTGTGGCTTTACAGCTATTGGAATAACTGGGATTCCATGTCTAAAGTGTATTTTTTCATTAGCTATTATTTATTCTCTGGGATCATGGATTGTGTGGCGAAAAACGGGGTTTGTTGTATGATATGGACTTATTTGTTGCCTTCTTTTTGCTTCCCGGTGCTAATTTAGAACTCTACCCTGTAATTTCAAAGCGCACCTAATTTCTTATGTTTTCTGGAATTCATGCCCCAATAACAAAATTATTACTATTAGTTTGTTGTTTGCATGTTGTGTTAAAATTCTATCTGGGACGGTCTGCTTGGTAGAGCAGTGTGTGCATTTTTGCCACAAAGATCTGATGTTTCACCCTATCTCAAATTGGTGAAAAGTCTGCTAGCACACAAGCATGCAGCAATTGATTGTTCTATGTCTGGACTGGTGGTGGCAAATGGATGAAAGAAAATAGTTATCCACTCATATTATCCATTAAAAAATGGGTTGGATAATGAGCATTTTAAAAACGGGTCAAATATGGGTAAGAACTGTATTATCCACTTAGAAAATGGATAATCAATGGATAACTAATGAGTTTAACTTTTGCATTTTGAAGCTTCAAATTGGGGGTTCCGCAATGTTTGAGAGACTAGGAATTCTTCCAAAAGTGATCATATTCAAGAAGCTATGGATAATTATATTACTTGCCTGTTAATTCGTTTTTTATCCGTGTTAAATATGGATGGGATAAATTATTCGTTTTTTTGCATTATTCGGTTTAGCCCGTTTCATATCTGATTCGACCTGCCCATTTTATATCCGACCCGACCCGTCCATTTTATATCCGATCCTACCTGCCCGTTTGCCACCCATATCTGGAACTAATGACTACTCAAATTGATGAGACAACTCGCCATAACAAAAAAAAAGTTTCTGCCAGGAATGTGAATTTTCTTTGGCGTATTTACGAGTAGCTAAGGCTTCTAGAAAGTAATAACCATATTGCGATCTATTCAATTCCAGCAATCTGACTGTAGTTGCACTGTTGAATCAACGATTTTTTTCCGAGTGCGTGCCTTGATCGTTTGGAGACGCAATTCTCTTGAGTTTCTTATTTCGTTGGAGTTTTGAAATTGAATAATGTTTGCTAAAGTGGAGTTCAATTGAATTTTCTATTTTCTGGTAATTTTCAATTGAACCTCTTCTGTCACTAGCGACAAGTTCTAGGGTCACAGGAACATACAATCTTTTGGGTTAAGAGTAAAAATTCTATTATGTTGGCAAAATATGTAGCAGTAGGCACGAGGTCTTAAACCGGGGCGAAGCTACATGTCTAAGAGGATTGAAAAATTATACTATGTATATATTGGTAAAATATTACGTTTTAGAGGTATATAGCACATATTGAACATTTTTTGTTGGAGATTTTTTTTTTCAAGCTTGAACACATTGGGGAAATTCCTGGCTTTGCCATTTTGTAAGTATGAAAACTGCCAGAAAAAATATGTATGTTCTCAACATTCATTACCATGATGATCTAGAATTTTGCCACCAAAAAGTATAATACATCACCATTTTGAGAATAGCATAGGCAGATGAGAAATGATCATTCTTGTGAAAAGAACTTGCACGTGGTTTTCTGAATTTTATGCAAGCAAATCAGCTTAGTATAGGACCACAACTCTAAAACTCAGTACAAAATTTTGCCATGAGAGCATTTATTCTTTCTTTTCTTCTTTTTTACCCCTATCAAGTGTCTAGCCAGATTTACAACACCACTTTCAGTTAGTTCCGCAGGAATCTATGATGAGGCTGCTCCAAATGTCTCGGCTTTGGTGCTTCTGATTCTAAGAATTATTCTCACCATCGGCTGCTGGTGTTCCGCTCTGGTCATCTAGCTGGTCAGCGGCGTTGTTGCTACCATCTGCAGCCAGATTTTAAACGGAGAAGGAAAGAGACAAAGGACTCGAGTTTAGCTCCAGTAAGAATGCAATACAGGAAATGGATTTTATGCACATACATACCTTCACCGGCATCTGTCAGAGAAGAAGCTGAGAGCCGAGTACGAAGTTGCTGGTGTGGCGTAGGCTGTTATCAAAGAATACATAAGTAATGCAATCTTTTTGTGATTAGTCGAATACAAACCGAGCATGCTGCAACTTGGAGCAGGGTATGTGTTTGTATTTGTCATTTTTTTCTGTTGCTATCTATAAGACAAGTTTCTGTAGCCATCTTGTGGTTGGATTTAACTTTGTTATCTATATGTATATTTCGGGATTTAGTTCGAATATATAAAGAAAGATACAACTTTTCCTACTGAAACAAATAGTCAGGAAATCAAATGCTCGTCAACACATTGTTTCTCAAAGCTAGATCCAAAAGTTTTGGAGTGAGTTGACCATTGATTTGTTTAATTCCAGTCTAAGTTGTAATCTAATTAATCTAAACTCTAAAAAATGACAAAGGCAGAAAAAAAACCAAGTGTGTATTCAAACCAACAATAAAATTGGAAATGTATTTCCAGAGTAACAGGGTAACACACCTCCAATTTTGGGCGAAGTGCCTCAGCAGGCGTTTTGGGCTTCTGTCCCCCTTGCTGCAAACGAAAAGAACATGGTATAAGACGATCAAACTTCAGCATTGAGCTTTAGCTAAAGATTGAATAGCCAAAAGTTAGGCTAGAGCTGTGTACCTTTCCTAATGCCCAGTCCGCAGAATCGAAGAAAGCACGTTCATGGTCCTTGAAAATGTAAAACAGGTTGATAGAGAATTCAATTAGGAAAAATATTGAAGAAAAACTTAAAATACAAAGAAGAAATGAATTTGAGATACCAAAAATTGAACTAAAACTTAAAATAATCACCTTAGATATCAATGGAGGTTTCTTTTTCACCAAGCCACCATACTTTTTCTTCAGTTCCTCCTGGATATATTTAACAAGAAAAGGATTTATGCCCCGAATCTCAAGGAAAAGTTGGCAGAAGTACTGTAAATGTTTCAACATTTTTGCGGTTAATCAAATTTCGAAGTCACTTTCCCTAAACCTTTCATTGACCTACACAATCTTTCCTCAAATACCCTTATAGGCTTATAGATGGATACTAGTCTTATGAACGCAATCTCATTCGCACGTTTTTATGGAACAGAGAAAAGAGACAAAGTATATGGGGATTGTTCCAAAAGATCTTCGAATGGAAAAATGTATTCCTCAATCACTATCACTTTAAAATATGCTGCATCAGTGACTAGCTCTTTAAATGATTTGAGCTCCAAATGAAAGAAGTACATAGGGATCATTCTAGAACGGTGCAAAAATGTATTCTCTATCCCTATCACTTTAATGTATGCTTCATGATTGACTAGTATTATAAAAGCTCTGAGCTGCAAATGAAAGAACAAAGTAGACAGAGATTTTTCTTAACAAAAAACCTTTGGTGCAAACTTGTTTTCTCTAATCCCTGTCGCTTCAGTATTGACTAGTATTCTAAAAGCTTTGAGAAAATGGAATCAATTAAGTAGAAACCACATATGCAAATATGTACCTCCTCCTCTTGAGATGGAACTTGGCTTTCTTCTACTTCTGAACCCTTTGGATCTTCTGCAAGAAGGTCATCGTTTTCTTCACCTTTAGGAGGATCATTAATAACATTTGATTCCTTCACACTTTCATCTGCGCTTGGGTTTGACATATTGCACACTTGTTTCTGCAAAAATATAACTGGTTTGTTATTACCAATAGCTAATTTAAGCAGACACAGCTGCTCGCTGCTCGCTGCTTGCTGCTCTTCTGGATCGAGAACTCTTTGCTTGAAACATTTTAATGGATGCCATGACAAGCAAAGCCAAAATGTTGGGCATCTTCCAGTTAACTTTTGAAATTCAAGGTATTCTCTTAAATCTAAACTGAATGCAAAAAGTTTCAATTGATCCACATATCAGAAAATGACCGTAAACAGAGGTAGGCATTAACAAATAAATGGATGTAAAATCAATAAACCATGAATCATTGAATATGTAATCTTAGGTAACAAATGCAAAACCAAAAGTCAACAATATAGTGCCCTGGATAACATATAGCTCAATATAAATGCTTTTAAAGGATAAAAAACGCAAGAATCTAAAAGCATATGTGGTCTGAGCTAACAAATGTAAAACCAACAGTTGTACACACCAATCCACTGCACTGGATAACATAAAGCTCCGTATAAATGCTTTTGATTTTTAATCGAATTTATGGCTAACACAACCATGTTGCATACTCTTCCAAGATACGGCATATTGTGGTAGGTCCATACAAATGCTTAAAGGATCTAGAACACAAGAACTTAATAATCATAGATTACAGAAACCAATTCCAGTCGACATACTTTTTTTTTCCTAACTGTGATGTCCGAACCAACTTGCGTTCACCTCGACTAATTCCACGGGATACCTGTTATCTTCTACCGGCAAAGGTAACTCTGCCCGCCAAGGCTTGGACAGATGGGAAGAAATCGCATAGTGTTCCTTGCCTCCATTGGGATTTAAATCTGAGACCTCATGGTTTTCAACTTAGTTCATTGACCACTAGGCCACACCTTTGGGTGCTTCAGTCTACCCAACTTTTTTTTTGGATATTTAGAAAATCTCGAGGCCTAGTGACACACAGATCAAATCACGATGGATAATGGACCCCCCCCCCCCCCCC
>MU693471.1:0-21029 GCA_026770625.1 Nicotiana glauca
GAGTTATGCAGACCGTAAGGTCCGAGATGTAGATTTTATGGTTGGAGAGCGGGTATTGCTCCGGGTGTCGCCTATTAAGGGCGTGATGAGGTTTTAAAACAAGGGCAAGCTTAGCCCTAGATACATCGGTCCATTTGAGATCCTTGATCGAGTGGGAGAGGTGGCTTATACACTTGCATTGCCACCTAGCTTATCAGCCGTACACCCAGTTTTTCACGTGTCTATGCTTCGGAGGTATCACGGCAATCCCATACATGTGTTAGACTTCAGCACCGTCCAGTTGGACAAGGATTTATCTTATGAGGAGGAGCCGGTGATTATTCTAGACCGGCAGGTCCTTCAGTTGAGATCTAGGAGTTTTCCCTCTGTTCGTGTTCAGTGGAGAGGTCAGCCCCTGAGGCCTTGACCTGGGAGTCCGATTCTGATATCCGGAGCCGTTATCCACATCTATTCCCCAACTTAGGTACTTCTTTCTTTTGTCCGTTAGAGGACGAACGGTTGTTTTAGAGGTGGAGGATGTGACGACCTAAAGGTTCATCACCTATTTCCTCATTCGTTCTGCGCTTTTGAGGCCTTGAAAACCTTATTTTTACTTGCCTCGATTTGCGTGCACAGTCAAGGCGCGTAGGCAGAAAGCTTTTATGTTGAAATATGTGAATTCTGTGAAAAATTTAAAGAATTTTGATATTAATATGATCATAGTTGACTTTGGTCAACATTTTTGGTAAACGAACCCGGACCTAAGATTGGACGGTCCCGGAAGGTCCGTAGAAAAATATGGGACTCGGACATGTGCCCGGAGTCGAATTCGGAGGTCTAGAGCCTGAGATATGAATTTTTTCGTGAAATTGTTTTTCTGAAATTATTAAGGAAAATGGAAATGAAAATTTATTAAAAGACTGTGGTATCGGGCTCGTATTTTGGTTCCGATGCCCGGTACAAGTCTTATATATTGTTTAACCGCTTTCTATGAAGTTTGGTGGAAATCGGACGTCGTTTGACATTTTTCGGACTATAAGTTCCAAGTTTGAAGTTTATGAAGTTTAAAAGATAAATCATGAGTTTTGAGGCTTGATTCTATGTAAATGATGTTATTTTGGAGATTTGATCGCTCGAGCAAGTTCGTATGATGTTGTTGAGTCAGTGTGCATAATTGGTTTGGAGCCCCGAGGGCTCGGGTGAGTTTCAGATAGGTATCGGGGTGGTATTGGTCTTAGGAAAAACTGCTGAAAATCTGCAGCAGGTGCGCAGTGATGTTACTTATCGCGTTCGCGCTAGGACTAACCTTTTCGCGAAGCTTCAGCCTCGTCCTTCATCGCGTTCGTGCCTGTATTCACGCGTTCGCGTAGTTCAGCCTTCCCCTTCACCGCGTTCGCGATCCCCTTATCGCGTTCGCGTATAACAGACCCTGGGCCCTCAGCATTTTCTTCTACGCGTTCGCGCTCCCCTTCACGCGTTCGCGATGCATTGCCCAGTTTACCCTTCACGAACGCGGCCCTCTCCCGCGAACGCGAAGGGCAATTTTGTCCAGCGAATTTTTAAGTTAAGAACAGAATAGTAGCTCGGGATTTTCATAAAAATACACGAAACCCTTTCTTCTCCAAGCACTTAGGCGTCCATTGAAGCTTCCTTTCATCAAAACTTCTTGGGTAAGCATTGTTCAACTTGTTTCCTTCAATTTCCTTCATTAATTACTGAAATCCTAGCCCTAAATCATGAAATTCAAGGTAGAAATTATGGGTTTTGGGTAGAGTTAGGGTTTTGAGAATTTTGGGTGAATCAACCTCAACTTGGGGTTGAATCTTAAAAACAAATTATATATTTGGACTCGTGGGGTCATGGGTGATTGGGTTTTGGTCCGATCCTCAAGTTTGGACCATGTGGGCCCGGTGTCTAATTTTGGGATTTTTGAAATAATGCTAGAAAATTTATATTTAAGCTATGAGACGTTGTCATTGAGTCTTTATTGATATTATTAAATTGATTGTGCCTAGATATCACTGTATTGGAGGTGGAACCTCGAGGTAAAGCAATAGTTGAGGATTAAGTGGATTTCAAATCATTGAGGTAAGTGTTTGGTTTAACCCTAGCTTGAGGGAATAGGAGTTGAGTCTTGTTGCTAATTGCTATGTGATCAAGTACGATGTATAGGCATGGTGACGAGTATCTATACATTGGTGTCTAGCATGACCGTGAGTCCTTATAACGTGATTTCCATGACTTGGTTGTGAACTCCGTGTTTATTGGAGAAATTCTATATGTTGTGAATAACATGTGAACGGTAAAATAATTATTTGATTCCTGGGAGTATTGGCTCGAATTGTGAAACGAATATTGAAAGTATATGAAATGGCTGGATGATTTGGGAGTGTTAGCTCAAAATGGTAGAGTGAATTATAAGATAAGAAAAGTAATAAAAGGTAGCGTTGTTGATTATTTCCTTGCCGGGACGTTTGGTTGAACTTGTTGGATTCTAACCCCTTGCCGAGATTTTTGTTAAATGTTAGCTTATTGTTATGTCGCTTAATTGTGACTGTTGTTCGGAGAGTCAAACTATTGGATGATATTGAGGAGCGGGTTGCGCGCCACAACATTGAACAACGATATATGAGGGTCGGGTTGCGCGCCGCAACAGTGATACCTGATAAATGGTATGGGTCGGGCTGCATGCCGCAATAGTGATATTTGTGGAAAGGGTTGCATGCTGCAACAGTGATATTTGTGGAGTGGGTTGCATGCCGCGATAGTTATTGATGCCATGTGTTTGTATTGAATACTGATTCCTTGTTCATTGTGAGTCTAAGCTGCGCTAGTTTGTTACTTGGGGTTACTGTTGATATTGTATCTCCCCATAGCATGTTTCCCCCTCCCATGTTGTTAATTGCCTTGTATTAGATGTTTCGTTGTATATTTATAACTGCACAGGTTTATGTGATGTCCAGTCTAGCCTCGTCACTACTTCGCCGGGGTTAGGCTAGACACTTACCAGCACATGGGGTCGGTTGTGCTGATGCTACACTTCTGTGCATTTTTTGAACAGGTCCAGGTTTTGAGGAGTAGCAGCAGCAGCATTAGTACGAGAGCAGGATATCATTTTTCACGAGACTGAGGTAGCCTTGCATGCGTTCGCAAGCCCGGCGTCTCTTCTCTATGTTTTTTCTTATTAGACTGTTATCTCATTATTTTCGAGACAGACAACTTATATATTTCTTTCAGACCATTATTTTTAGTTCATCTTTAGTAGTTCGTGAGTAATGAGACACCAAATCTTGGGTAGAGGTTATAATGATTGTTTCGCATTTGGATTCGTATTTATCGGATAGACTTCCACCATTATTCTCATTAGAATTAATGTTTTATATTGATGCTATAGACTGTTAAGATAATTGTTTAATGATGAAAAGGTAAATAAGTTGGCTTGCCTAGCTACTACGAGTAGGCGCCATCACGATCCCGATGGTGGGAAATCCGGGTCGTGATAGACTAGGGTGATTAATATGATAAGAAGGTCATTTTATGAGTTATTTTAGTCATATCATAGTCGCGTGTTATGTTTTGAAGTCGAGCGAGTTGTGGAACTAAAGTTTGCAAAGGTCATCACAAGTTACATTCATATATTTGTTGAAACTTAGGTCAAATGTAGCTGAGATTTTCTTACAATATACATGGAATTAAGGGATGATCTACCTTCCAAACTGAAGATTTATGAGTCTAGTTTCTAACACATTTAACTGTTTGTCGATATGACATCGAGGTGGAGAGATATTAGCATTTTTGCGAGACTACAGAAGTAGCTCCCATGGGACCCACAAAGTTGGTGTAAAACTCCAAATTGTATTTAAGTCAATTCTAAATTGTTTTCACTCATTTTTCTTGTCCAAAATGGTTCCTAAACATTCCTATATGCTCACCAAGATTTCATCCATGATTCTAGGGTAAAACCTAAGATAAAAACATGAATCCAACTCTAGAAACCCCGTGGTGCTTGCTAGATCATAGCTCTTTATCTTATGGCTATTTTGGAGGGTTCTTCAAAGTGAAGTAACCTTAGGTTTTGTGTTGTTATCTTTAATTAAGTTAATAATCATTCCCTCCTTCGTATATATTAGATCTTCAACGCACAGTACAAGTGTTTACCCACTAACTTGAACACCAAAAGTTAATTCAAGAAGAGAATACAACACCTATAGTATTGTGGTGTCATTGAGGATAACTGTGGGCTGTGTTTGGCTGAAATTTCGAGGTTTTGCTACTGTATAAGGTGAGTATAATAGTCTACTAGTTTTTCTTAACCTTGCTTGTATGTTGGTTAAGTTGTTAGGATGCTAAACTACAAGATAATAGTTGGTTTAGCTTGAGATGTTGTTCTTCTTTATAGATTGATTGAAAGTTGCTCTTATGAACTTTAAGTGGATGGAAATTATGGAAAATAAGTTGGATATGATATTTTTAGTATGATTATATTGGTTTACATGTCAATCTTGTTTAGGAAATTGGTAATTAGAAAAGGAAATTGCTATAAAGCACTTGGAAGTTGTCGACAATGATATTATCTTGTGTTGGGCTATTTCGGGTAACTTTAAACTGAGTACAAGGATGGAAATCATTTAATGAGTATTGGTTATTATACTGGATATATTACTAAGTTCAAGAATAAATGATAATGGGGCTGAAGGGTGGTAAAGGGATTCAATCCGGGCTCGCCGCTCCTCGTGATATGTTGATGACTTGTTAATGAAATAATTTGTACCCTATTGTTAATGTTGTTCATATTTTATTGCTCTGGTTGTTGTTGTTGGTATATTATATTGGAGAAGTCCCTTGTTACAGGGGAGATGCTGCTCCAATATACATCATAGAGCTACTACTTAAGTTACGGACTTAGCCTTTACTCAGCATCGATTTTGAATCTCCTTATGCTATGGTAGACTGAGTTGAGTTGTTTGAAGAGTTTCTTGGAAGCTATTAAGGATTCAAGGAGGTTAAGGTATGTTAAGGCTAATTCTTTCCTTCATTTTGGAATGATCCAGTAACTACATGTGTTTGATAACGAGACATAAAGAGAAGTTCATATTCCTGAATTTATGTACATTGTCCTAGTCTCATAAGTTACAGCATTCTCCCTTACCAGAACTTCATATTTAGTTTACTTTTGTCTTCTTTCAGCCAAGAGAGCATAGAGAGTGTATATATATATATATATATATATATAGTATTATAGTATTTTCACTACCATCGAACTATAATCGATGGGCAGGCCCCTATTGGGCAACCTTTGATCAGATGGTAAGCAATATACGAAGCCTACTATGGTCGAGCGCTTATGAGCGAGCCCAAAATGGCCAAGATACAGAGCCTAGTATGGCTGAGCGCCTATGAGCGAGCCTACTATGGTAGAGCAGTTATACATACCGAGTCTTATAGAGCCGGTCAGTTATTTCACTTACAATATTGAGAGAGTTGAGTCAGTATCAGCAAGTAATCATATCTTCATATTATTTTTGACTCCCAATTACTTTCAGTTATTATATTATTAGTTCAGTATCAGCTTTCAGTTATTCTACTGCCTTACGTACTCGGTACCTTACTTTGTAGTGACGTCCCTTTTGCTGGGGACATTGCATTTCATGCCTGTAGGTCCTGATAGACTGTTGGATAGACCTTCCCAGTATACAAGTCAAGCATCAACTTGGTTGGTAAACTCTAAGTTCTTGGAGTTACCAGGTCTATACCTTGGAGTCTATTTTATATATACAGGTTTGATTAGTAGGTCGAGGCCCTGTCTCGACCATGATACAGTTCAGATATCCCTAGAGGCTACTGGATGAGTCTTGTACATTTTTATATTACTATTGTGGCTTTACTAGTCATATGTAGATGTTTAGTTTGGTATTGCTGGTTGCAGACATTATTTTCAGATGATTCAGCACATGGCCTCATCAGCCTAAGTTAACGGTTGCCCCTCTAGAGTTCATAGTTACAGAGTGGTACGCTGGGGTCGAGTATGGCACTGGGTGCCAGTCAGGCCTCTTCAGGTTTGAGGCCTGACAAACTTGATATTAGAGCAGTTATATCCTAGAGAGTTTACAAGTTGTGTCTAGTAGAGCCTTGCTTATAGATATGTTTGCACCACATTATATAAACAGGAAGCTACAAGACATTTAGGAGTCTATTACCCTTCTTTCAAATCCAAATCGTGCTATAGAGCTGAGTTATAGGAGTTCGAGCCAAGACTTATGTTTGCTAATGATATAGAGATGCTTTCAATTAGAAAAATTACAGCTAGCCAGAAGGCTAATATCACAACAGGTAAGGGCATTAGTAGAGAGAGAATTCCTGATGATGTGTCCCTATTTGAGGCCCTATTAGATCGTGCATACCCGATGGTGAACTCTAGAATAATGGAACATTCAAAAATATCAGAAGACATGTAGTCATCCTAGAAGGAATAAATATTTACCTTAGTATGACTCCCGCCCTAGTAAAAAGAGAATAGTAGGCGACCCAAAGAGCTAGTGAGATGGAGCAAGAGGAAATAAAAGTGAAGGAGTGTTTTGCTGATGTTTTGAGAATAAGGTAGTAAAAAGAGGTATTAGTAGGAGTAAAGAAGAGAGTAAATAAATGGTAACGATAAATCAAAATATGAAAGCATGAAAGAGTCAATCAAGAGAAGGAAAAAACAAAAGGAGACATGCCTGTTGATACCCAATTTTTCCCCTATCTATTTTTTGTAGTCAAAATATTCTCAAAATAGCATGTACAAGCATATATACGTATGCCCAAGAATCTTTTTTAACATTTTCCTAATTTTTAAAGCTTTTAAAAAATCATTTTTTATTATTTGTTTAACAGTACAAAACCCAATATTTATTCCCAAAACGATCACTTTGGTGAGTAATTTATTTCCATCCTCCTATTTACATCACAGTATAATTAAGGTAAATTTTGTATATTTTTATAAATCTATTTGATATTTTAAGCTAAGATTGCATAAAATTGCAATTATAGCCTATATTGCGACTAATAACATCTTACAATTATAAAATTACTCCCAGTATTTTTAGATTAACATTTATATATTATTATTTGATTCAGTGCTTTTAATTTATTTTTAAAATTATTTTAACCATTTTAATTAAATTAAAAAAGGGAAAATTTGGCTATTTAATGTATAGCATATTGGCATTTCAATTATAGCCACATTACAACCCCAATTTAAGCCCAATTTTACCGGCCCAAATCAAAAAATCGACCCAACCCCTAACCCAATTAATAATACCCGACCGGATCCCTTCTCTAATCACAGCTGTTGATCTAAAAGGTCAACGACTCAAATTAAACCTTTCCTTTTTAATTCACCGACTACCCCAACCCTAATTTATTTCCACCCTTCAGCCGCCCTTGAATCCCAAAACCCTCTCAAACTCTCTCAAGGTTCTTCGGAACCCCAGCCTCCCCCAACCTTGTTCCACCGTGTTTTCACCGGAGTCCATGGCTTCTCAGGCCATGGACAACCTATACTCACCTCCTACGGCTCCTACATGCATGTTGCTCGAAGGTTCGAGGCTAGACATTGAGGGTCTTCACTCAGACCTTCAATAATTCGAGGATTCCGGCCATCTCCGGCCTTGCTCTGGTGGCTCTTGGTCTTCTGAGCATGATTCTGACCTCATCCGACTTAGATCAGACATTTTCGAAGCCTTTCTCATTCTAGGGTTCATCTGAATCCCTAACTATCGAGGTTTTCTGCGATTATTTTAGATCTGTTATATGTTTGCACTATTGCTTACGTTTCTTAAACATTTTCTCCGATTTTCTTTCAAAAATTTACTTCTTCACGATTAGGGTTTCTAGAAAAGGTTCTTAAAAATGTTTTTGACTCTTCTTCTTCTTCTTTTCTTGGTGGGAATCGATCCCTGCTATGTTCTTATTTGCTCTTTCCTAACTCGCATGCTTTTTCATATGTTTTTATATTTGCTGTATTATGACGTTTTTCTGTTATGCTCCGTTCTGTCTCCTACTGGTTTCAATATCATGCTCTCACATGCCTATCTTATGTGTTCCTTTATTGTGTTTTCCTGCTGAGTTTTAGTCCTTCGTTTGCCTTTACCGGACTTTGTTCTTTCTAGATGTGTTTCATCGACTAATTCCTTAAGTTTACACTACCCATTATCTCCTGAACTCGTTTAATTCCAAGTTTTTCTTGAAACTTGTTCCCTGTACTTCAAATTAGTTTCTGTGTTCTATTTGCCTTGAACCTGCTATTGTGCTTGTACGTTTTCTCATGAGACTCTGAAGGAGGTCTCTAAGTCTGTTTCAATAGTTTGCCCTCTCATCTCTGTGTCGAATTCGAGTTTTAAAACACTAATATTTGGGGGTTTCTTTGGCAAGTTGATTTTCTGTTTGGACAGGGGTTCTACTTTGAAACCTCGAACTCTCAAACTCACTCCGCGTTTATGAAATGAATTTGAACTTTTTCTGTGTTTGTGATTTTGAAACTTTCTTGCTAGTCTTTCGTAATTAGCATTACACCCTTCTTGCTGGACATGTCTATGTGTTTTATATATGAGAACTTCTCTTTCAAAGGCTTTGCCAACTATTAATTGATTCTGAACCCCTTTAATGTTGCTTACTTGATTGTTACTGATTTTTTCCTAAAATAAACTTTCCTTTACCTCTTTTCTGACTCTGTTCAATCGAACAAGGTTTTCAACTTCGTTCTTTTACTGGCTATTTTACTGATTCCCTTTCCTTGTTTTTGACAAATCAAGTACCACTAGACTTTTACCTTAAATATTTTTTTATGTATTTACCTTTATTGTACTGCTTGGGAAATATTCTGATTGACCCTTTCCTTAATTATCTTTACCCGTTGGAAATCAGAATCCCTTAATTGAAGGGAAACTGATTTCCAAGGTTATTTTCCTTACCTTTTCTTACTTGCTGCACTATAAAGAGGGCCTTCCCTTCTATACTTTCAACAATCGTCATTTACTGATTTTCGAATCACAAGCTCTCTTGCATTCTTTACTCTCTTCTGAGATCTTTTGCATTGCTTGCTCGCAATTTGGCTTAACAAAGCTTCTGTTTTTCATTTATTTTCCTGAAACTGGTATGTCCTACTTTCCATTCTAGCATCAACTCCAATGTGTTTACTTACAATCTTTTATACCCATGTCCACTTTACTATTTTGTATAGTTTAACTTTAAAGTAGTTACTTATGTCTTGCTATCTCTTACTGCAATGAGTCCCTATCTCTATCCCTTTTTATATGCTTGGGCTGTAGTTTAAGACATGGCAATATAAAAAGTTATTGTCATGGATTAAAACTGGGTCCTTTGGATCCTAACCTCTTTGAATTTTCCATACCCCTATTCCCGTATGTGTATTGAGTTAAGGTATAGCCTGGCAGCATCCAAATTGCAGTCCAGGGCTGAACCTTACCATCAAAAGTTCCTAACTCTTTAATTTTTAAGCTGACCAACTGGTCAGGGGTGTACCAGCATTCTAATTGTTGGGCATGACCACCAGCCTGCCCTAGCTCCCCCTAATTCCCTTTCATTGCACTTACACTTACTCCTAGTCTCTAAGTCTTGCCCCCCTCCTATGAGCCTTGCCTTGGGACCTTGAGTTCCCTCTAAACGTGGATATTTGAGGGTTGGCCCTTCCACACTGCACTATGTTCTTAATTCTGCAATGATATTTGGGGTGTAAGCATTGCCTGGAATTCTTGAAGTTCCTTGGAACTTTGACACATCCTAAATAAGAGAAAGGCTTTGAAAATACGATCCTAGATGTTGGTTTATCTCATATTATTAGACTTGGAGTCCGGATTAGGCTAATTAGATGTAGATGTAATCACATATGTAATTATTCCTTCTGATTGGCTTGGTATGTAATAAGCTTTGTAATAATTACGGGGGTATAATGAAAAATGGATGGGATTGAATGCATGCCAAAGGGGTAGATACCATGTCTATAGGATACCACTTTCAAATTCTGCATCTTTACCTAGAAACCATGTTCATAGGGTTATCACTTTCAAATTCTGCACTTCACCTAAAGGGTTATCACTTTCAAATTTGGCATCTTCACCTAGAAATCATGTTCATAGGGTTATCACTTTCAAATTTTGCACTTCACCTAGAAACTATGTTCATAGGGTTACCCCTTTCAGATTCTGCAGTTCACATAGATACCATACTCATAGGATTGTCTGCCCTTCGTATAAATGCCATGTCACTAAATCGATGCTGAATTTCTACACATCGTATAGATAATATGCCTATAGGACCTCCCACATTTTTGCATGTGTATCTGTCGCTAGGAAAATCTACTTGTAGGATCTAAAATGATCAATCACATATAGATGACCTGCCTATAGGATCTCTGCAATAACAGTGTTTAAAATCAGTTACACCTAGAGAGCATGCCTATAGGAATTATCAATTTAATCAGAATCGCCACTAGTTCCTAAGTTTAAAATCAATGGAAATTTGTTTAACACTCGTAGAGCTTACAACTAATGACTTTTTGCAATCAATTATTCCTCAATCCCTATCATGCCTATAGGCCCCGTTTAACATACATGCCAGTAGTTATATAATTAATCAACTGTCAATTTTCGACAACTACATCTAAGCAGGACTAATTTGGACTCCCTATCTGGGAAATATGTGGTAAACAAATTCTTCCCACGTTAATTTTAATCAGGGACCTAAACAGTATGTGTAAGACATGCTAAACTATTGGTTTCTTTAAGTGAGGAGGCCTACTTGAGCCTTTAATTGTTCCCATTTCCTATTAACTGCTTTATGTGTTTTGTTTGTCGCCCTAGAATTTTATCCTTTTAAAACTCCTGAAGAGCCATGCTCCCTCCCTTTTAGGATTAGTAGTCCTAAACGCCTCCGGGACTGATAGGTAGGAATGGTAATAGCATGCAGTAGGTAATGATACCATTCCGTGCTTAATACCTTAATGGGGTGGGAAGGGTAGGCATGGAGATGATGATCACACGATAACACTATGCGTACAATTTATTACTGTTGTTGTGTGGATGATCCATGTGTTTTACAAACCTAGGAACCCCTTCCTTTATGTGACTTTGTTTAATATCAATAAAATTATGTCTTTTCAACTACCCAAAACTCCTCTTTAATTTTACTGCATTATTCCTTTTTCTCCTAAATTTTTATTCTTTGTTTATTCAATGTCTTGTTTAATTTTCTACACTTATACCCTCAAACAAATTGTAGATCATCTAGACCTTGATTCCACATGCTTATTACGTATCTATTTGTAACCCTTATGTGTGAAGTTATTTGTACACTTATTTGCATTAAAGTAACAACATAGCATGGCCGGGAACAACACTAGTGGATCTTGAGGGATGCCTAAAACCTTCCCCTCGAGATAATTTCTAGCCCTTACCCGAATTCTAGTTTTCAAACTCAAAACCCTTAGTGTCCTAATGCACTTAATCATTAGGTGGCGACTCTTCAATTCCAAAAACCCAATTCCCACACGGGAATAGAGTTGTCTTCCCAAATGTCGTAAACCCGATTTCGCTAGAAAAAGGCAGCGTCGACAGCATGGCGACTCTGCTGGGGATTCTTTAGGCTTTTACCACTTCATGTTATATGTGAATTTATTGTTTTCTTTTATTGCTTTGTTTAATGCCTTTATTCAAAACTAACTTGTCTTTTTGTTTTTTTTTGTCGATCAGCGGTGCAGTCGACGGTTCCATGCCTTTTCCTCTTGAGTTGTCCGCTCAAGGGTACCGGTCTAGCACCCCGTAGAAACCTTATTCTATTTAATTGTTCATGCATCACTGTCAAACCTAGTCGAGTCAGTTATGTTGTCCACATAATGACTCTTTAAGATAGCCTTATCCAAAGTCCACTGGGTTCCCCTGGAACCCAAACGGGCAATACCATATTATGTGCATTTATTTGGAGAACAAATTCCATTCTGCTAATTATTGATTTAAATAGTCGAGTCCGGTGGGTTGAGGGACTAATATTCTATTTTGCAGAAAATGAGGCACGAAATCCCCAGATTCGACATAGTAACCAACATTCACCCAAGGTTGCTGAGCTAGTGGGAGGACCTTCATTCAAGTGACCGGACTCTCGTCCGCAAGTATTTGGGAAACTTACCTTCTCTTTTGGAAATTCAGCTGGACAACAAAATCATAGAGGCTGCGACCTTATTCTGGGACAATAATAGATCAGTATTTCGATTTGGGGACCTTGAAATGACCCCTCTGCTCGAAGAAATATGAGGGTTAGCAGGTACTCCTTGGGAGACACCGGGTTTGCTCATGCCAGAAAACCGCAAGGGTAGGGGTTTCTTCAAAATGATGGGGTTGAAGAGAAACTCAGATTTGACTTGTTTGAAAGACTCCTATATTCCTTTCGACTATCTGTACGAGAGGTACGGTCATAGTAAGTCCTACCGCACCTATTCAGATGAATTCGCACTCACATCACCAGGGCATATCCACAGGAGGGTTTTCGTCTTTATGTTCTGCTTTTTTGGGAATGATAGTGTTTCCTATAAAGAAGGCTAGGATCCATACCAGACTAGCCATGGTCACCAAGACACTAATGGAAGGGATTGGAGGGTAACCTTTCAGCATAGTGCCCATGATTGTTGCTGAAATCTATCGAGCTTTGGAGAACTGTCAACGAGGGGCTAGTCACTTTGAGGGTTGCAACTTACTACTCCAACTCTAGATTATAGAACATCTCCAAAGGGGTCAATACCGTCAAGAGCTTCCACGAAGGCTGTGGAATGATCATATAGCCTTTCACCATCCAAAGAGAATGAACTATATGCTTGACATGTTTTCTCAGCCCGGGGATGCTCGAGGATGGGCAGAGTTGTTTGAAAACTTGAAAGAAGACAAGGTGAAGTGGATGTTCGAATAGTTCCCCACTCGAGAGTTCATCATCATCTCTCGGGACGCTCCATTTCTTATGCTCATTGGACTGAGGGGAACTTATTCCTATATCCCTCTCTGAGTCATGAGGCAGGCGGGGAGAAAGCAAGTCGTACCAAAAATTGAAAAGATGAGTCACTTCAAGGCTGATTTCCAAGACGACGATAGCCCACATAAATGTCAAGCTCAACACATGTGGAACATCAAGATCATCCTGGAAAAGGATTCCCTAGAGCCTGACAAATATCATGCCGGTTACGCACAATACTATCCAGGTTGGCTAGAAGAAGATCATGTTGGGTTAGGACAGCCAGGGCTTGTTCGAGGTCACAGGGTCATAGACGAGAAGGCTGAAATACAGGTTAAATACAACCAGTTGCACAACAGGATCAGAGAGTGCGAGAGTGAACATCAGGAAATTCAAGAAGTAAATCAAAAGTTGATCGAGGAATGGAAGGATATGGCCATCAGCGCCAACAAACGTCTAGGGTATTTTGAGTGAGGATTGGTAGAGGTGGAGGGGAAATTTATCCAGAGGATCGAGAATTGTCAAAACGCCAGGGAAATGAAGGAGGACATTTGGCTAGGGCTTATATACTGTTAGGGCTGCGCGAGCTGGTGAAACTGTTCGATGGAGCTAAAGATGCCGAATCCGGGGAAGGTCCTTCTGGGACCAAATAGTTAGGAGTCTCTTTTCCTTTTGCTTTAAAATGTAATAAGGCCAATGGCCATTAGTGGCATTTTTACCTTATGCAATTTTAGTGTCATTTTGGGATTCGTCTTATTTTTTTATCAATAAAATGAGGCATTTAGCATTATAAGTTCTCCAAATTAACTTGTCGCTAGGCCTACCTCGGGCACAACGAGGCACCCAATTTAGGACACGATTCATATTCTTATACCACGTGTTTAAATATTGCAATATTTTTCTCGGGATCCATACTAACTTGTCACTTTTTTTATTTTTTATTTTTATTTCCCTCCCCAACAGTTTAGTTCATGCACTTTGGCATCATCACCCTACTCCACAAGATCTAAGGGCCCTCTACCTCCTCCTCCTCCAAGTCCTATTAAAAGCAAGAACAAAGCAAAAATGGAGGACGTGAACAACATTAGAAAGGAGAACTCAGCTGAAAAGGTAGAGGTTCCTCAGGGTATTCAGGTGTCCAAAGAAAGTGTCGCCCAACTCGAACAGAAGCTACTGAAATTTCAAGAAGAACCAGGCCATGTCCGGAACTTGGCGAGCTTGTCATTCTCCCTCACTACTCCAGACATCAACTTTCCCAATGCTCAACACCCCATACCTCCACAGAACATCCCAAGCCGTAGAAATAACCTACTACTCATCAAAATGGCAACACATGTCACAACAACACTCCACTCCTCATCCCTGAACCATCAAATGATCATCCCCACCACACTCCCATTTATGTGGAAACCCTACCACAATACACTCAGCCCATTACAAACACACCGGAGTCTGATGAAAAAGACTCTCTCATCAAAAACCTGGCTGCCGAGCTCAAGAAACTAACTAGCCGAGTCCAGGGTGTTGAAGAAAACAAAGGTATTGAAGGCTGAATTATAAGGATCTATGCATTCATCCAGACGTCGAACTTCCCGAGGGGTACAAACCTCCTAAGTTCAAAATATTTGATGACTCAGGGATCCTAGAGTCCACTTAAGGACATACTGTGATAAGCTAGTCAGTGTAGGAAGAGATGAGAAGATCGCATGAAACTCTTCATGAGAATTTTGAAAGGAGATGCGCTATCTTGGTACATTAGCGAACATTCCAAAAAGTGGACAAGTTGGGTAGGAATGGTGTTCGATTTCATCGACAGGTTCAGATTCAATACACAAAATGCGCCAGATGTCTTCTACATCCAGAATCTAAAAAAGAAAACCTACTGAGACATTCTGCGAGTATGCTACTCAATGGAGATCCGAGGCTGCTAAGGTCAGGCCGGCCTGAGAAGAAGAACAGATGAACATATTTTTTGTCCAAGCTCAGGATCTGCAGTATTATGAGAAGTTACTTCTGATAGAGGGCCAGAAATTCTCCGACATCATCAAACTAGGAGAAAGGATTGAGGAAGGCATCAAAAGCGGTATGGTCACCAATTTCGAGGCACTAAAGACTACCAACAAAGCCCTACAATCTGGTGGCACGTCCAATAAAAAGGATGTGAGTGGCGTGATGGTTGCACAGAGAACCAAGTCCCCAATAAAATACCAAGCATACCCGGTACCCCCTCTCACATACCAGACTATCCCCAATTACCAAGCACCTCCGCCCTCTTACAAAATTCCATCACCTGCTCACCAATCATCTCCATCTCCCACATATCAACCTACCTCTCCAAGATATTCCTAACATGCACCCGTCTACCAAGCCTATAATACTCACTACCAATCACCTCCCGCCCGCCAAAACTTCCCCAGGCCACTCCCTAACTTTGATCGTAGACTTCCCAAGCAATACACCGCCATCACCGAGCCAATTGACCAAATATATGAAAGACTTAAAGAAGCCGGTTACGTCACCCCAATCCCTGCCATAACTCTAGAAAATCCTTCCCAATGGGTCAATCCAAATAAAACATATGCATACACTCCGGTATGAAAGGGCATACCATTGATGAGTGCCGATCTATAAAAGACAAAATCCAAGCTCTAATTGACAACAAAATCATCATGTCCAAGGAACATGCTCCTAACATTCGAAACAATCCCATGCCTGATCATAAGGGTGGTGGTGTACATATGATCGAAGTAGAAGATGATTGGGACCCCAAAGGGTCGATTGGATTAATTGCCGAAACTGACGAGCCCAAGAAACCAACAGTCACACTAAATCCAATTGTAGTCCAGATCTAGCCCTCTAGGGATGCTGAAGTAAACATGTTCATTCCTCTCGAGCTTGAAACACCGTCATCTGCAAAGACCGCAGAGCCAATTGAGGTGGAGTTTAGGTCTCCGAAAGTACCATTTGAAGTTGCTGTGTCACCTTGCAAGACGAGAGTGCCAATTCCTGTAGCAATGTCAGCCGTAACTCCATTCCATACACATGCCATTCCTTGGGATTACACTGCCGAGGCAAGAAGGAAGGGAAAAACTAGGTCTGGAGAAGCAATTGCAGCGCAAGGGATGACCAGAACTGGCAGAATTTATACTCTGGAGCACTTAGTTGAATCAAATAAGCAGGCCTCTGGACGGTCTATTGAAACTGGGCATGTTAATCTCTGGCAGAAGATACATGCAAAAGAATACTCAATTGTGGATCAATTAAATAAAACACTAGCACAGATTTCCATTCTAGCTCTACTGCAGAGCTCCGAGACACATAAGAACGTCCTGATGAAGATACTGGGCGAGGCATATGTACCCAGTAACATAACTGGAGGAGAGATGGCAAACATGGTCAGCCAGGCATTGGAGAGTCATAAAATCACTTTCCACGAGGATGAGTTGCCCCCTGAAGGTTTAGGCCACAACAAAGTGTTACACACCACTGTGCAATGCGAAGACTATTTCATCACCAGAACTTTGATTGATGGAAGGTCCAGCCTCAACATTTGTCCATGGGTGACCCTCAGAACATTGGGGGAAAGTCTGCATGAGATCAACGATGGGGCTATCAACGTCAAAGCTTTTGATGGTTCCCAAAGGTCCACTATTGGGGAGATCAGTTTATGTCAGCAAATGGGACCAACTTGGGTCGATGTTGATTTTCATGTAATAGATATCCCAGCATCATAGAACTTATTACTGGGACGACCTTGGATCCACGCTGCTGGAGCAATAGCATCAACCCTGCACCAGGTAGTGAAATTCGAGTGGAATCACCAAGAGGTGATTATTTATGGTGACGGGAGTAACCCCATATACAGTCGCCAAACTATCGCAGTAATTGAAGGAAGAAGGAACTAGGAGGAGAAACCTACCACCAAATTGAGCGAGTCAATGCCGTGGACAAAGATAAGTGGTGGGATAACAAGATAGAGAGTATACTGAAATGGAAAAGGTATGAATCCGACAAATGGCTCGGCAAAAACCTCCAGGGAATCACTAAGCCTATCAAACTGAAGAAACGTGGCACCACTTTCGAGTGAGGGTATGGATATACTTGGGAAGAATTCCAGAACTGGTCGCCACCATGGCGCGGCCCTTACTACCCGCTGCAGCACCCAATACCCCTCCTGGAGCAAACTTTCCAGCTAGCACACATCATATATGGGTTAGAGAAAGATTAAAAATTGGAAGCAATGAAGAATCTTTTCTTGGAAGATGAAAACATGGACTGTCATGTCATTCTCGAGGAGGAAAGGGAGGAAGGCCCTTCCATAATAGCTATGAGCCGAGGAGCGCGCCTCAACAATTAGGCCGTCAAAACCACCAAGGCCCGGAAAGCTTCGGGGTATTAAGGCTGAACAAAGCACTATGAGTTATCTTTTACTTTTTTGCTAGTTGATTTCCTCTTTGTATTATCTTTAAATTTTTAAAAGAGCTCCGATGTTCAAAATGATTTTGGAATTTATCAAAGTATTTCAGTTTCTTATAAATCTCGCTCTTATTATTTCCTCTATCATTTACTTTATTTTCACAATATTACTATTACTTATCTCGATGAACCGACATGTGACATGCGATGAGATAACAAAACAAACAGATATAGACTCAGAAGAGGATGAAATACCAGAAGAGGTCGTTAAAGAGGTTGAGGACTTTGAGAATAGGCCTAAATCTAACTTGGACGAAACTGAGGTTGTCAACTTGGGGGATATAGAGAATGTCAAGGAAACGCGCATCAGTGTTCACTTGTCACCGTCAAAAAAGGAAGAGTACACGGAGTTCTTAAAAGAATATGAGGAGATATTTGCCTGGTCGTATGATGATATGACCGGTCTCAGTACATCTATTATAGCTCATAAACTACCAACAGATCCAACATGTCCGTCGGTAAAACAGAAGCTCAGAAAGTTCAAGCAAGACATGAGTTTGAAAATCAAGGAAGAAGTTACCAAACATGTCAAAGCCAAGGTCCTCAGGGTAGTGGAGTACCCAACATGGTTAGCCAGCATTGTGCCAGTACCAAAGAAGGACGGAAAGGTCAGAGACTGTGTCGACTACCGGGATCTCAATCGGGCTAGTCCGAAAGATGGCTTCCCCTTACCGAACATACATATATTGATTGACAACTACGCCAAACACGAGCTGCAGTTATTCGTCGATTGTTTTGCCGGATATCATCAGATATGGATGGACGAAGAAGACGTGGAGAAAACAACTTTCATCATGCCGTGGGGAATGTAATATTACAAGATGATGCTGTCTGGATTGAAGAATGCTGGGGCCACCTACATGAGGGCCATGACTACTATTTTCTATGACATGATTCATAAAGAGATTGAGGTGTATATAGATGATTTCATCATCAAATCCAAGAAAGCCATTAACCACATGGAAGATCTAAGGAAGTTATTCAACAAATTGAGAAGGTAAAACTTGAAACTGAATCCTGCCAAATGTGCATTTGGGGTTCCAGCCGGAAAACTGCTTGGGTTCATCATAAGTCGATGAGGAATATAACTTGATCCGTCAGAGGTTAAGGCCATTCAAGAATTGCCACCGCCAAAGAACAAGAAAGATGTTATGAGTTTCTTAGGGAGACTCAACTACATTAGTCGGTTCATAGCTCAGTCCATTGTCATTTGTGAGCCAATCTTTAAGATGTTGAAGAAGGGCGCCATCACTAAATGGACTGATGATTGTCAAAAAGCATTTGACAGAATCAAGGAATACTTGTCAACACCATCAGTTCTGGTTTCGCCCGAACCGGGTAGACCGCTATTGCTTTACCTTGCAGTATTGGATGGGGCATTCGGTTGTGTTTTGGGACAACATGATGAAACGGGGAGAAAAGAGCAGGCCATCTACTATCTCAGCAAGAAGTTCACCTCGTACGAGGCCTGGTAATCCCTATTGGAATGCACCTGTTGTGCTCTGATCTGGGTAGCTCAGAAGTTGAGGCATTATTTCTGTGCATATACCACTTATCTCATATCAAGGATGGATCCGCTAAAATACATCTTTCAGAAGCCCATGACTATGGGCAAGCTAGCCAAATGGCAAATCCTACTGAGTGAATTCGATATTGTGCACGTGACCTAGAAAGTAATCAAAGGACAAGCACTAGCCGATCATCTTGCCGAAAACCTCGTGGGTGGAGAATACGAGCCTCTAAAGACGTATTTTCCTGATAAGGAGGTCTCTTTCATAGGAGAAGACATTGTAGAGTCCTATGATGGCTGGAGAATGTTTTTCGACGGAGCAGCAAACTTTAAAGGAGTTAGCGTAGGAGCAGTTATAGTATCAGAAATAGGTCAGCATTATCCGGTGTCCGCCAAACTCAGGTTCCCGTGCACCAACAACATGGACGAGTACGAAGCCTGCATCTTGGGGCTCAAGCTAGCCATTGACATGAACGTTCAGGAGTTACTAGTGATCAGGGATTCCAACTTGCTCATACATCAAGTTCGAGAAGAGTAGGCAACCAAGAACTCCAAGATACTCCCATACTTGCATTACGTACAGGATTTGAGGAAGAGGTTTACAAAGACAGAGTTCCAGCATGTCCCCAGAGTCCAGAATGAGTTCGCCGATGCTTTGGCCACTCTATCATCCATGATTCAACATCCAGATAAGAACTTCATTGATCCTATCTCGATAAAAATCCAGGATCGAACCACTTATTGTGCTCATGTCGAGGAAGATGCAGATGGAAAACCATGATTTCATGATATTAAGAAGTATCTGTCAACAGGAGAGTATCCAAAACTTGCAAACACTACTCTAAAGCGCACGCTGCGGAGATTATCCAATCACTTCTTTCACAGCGGAGGAATCCTGTACAAGAGGACTCCCGATTTGGGATTACTAAGGTGTGTCGAAGAAAAGGAAGCATCCAGGTTGTTGGAAGAAATTCATGCAGGGAACTGCGGTCCACATATGAATGGTTTTGTCTTAGCAAAGAAAATACTTCGAGCAGGATATTTTTTGGATGACTATGGAAACGGACTGCATTTAGTATGTCCGAAAATGCCATTGCTGTCAGATACACGCAGACATGAAAAGGTGCCTCCTAATGAGCTTAATGCAACAAGTTTTCCATGGCGGTTCACTACTTGGGGAATGGATGTCATCAGACATGTCGAGCGTGCCGCATCAAACGGACACAGACTTTGTCTGCGACCATATCATTTACCGGTTCGGCATCCCAGAGTCAATTATCACTGATAATGGTTCCAATCTCAACAGTGATCTGATGAAAGCAATGTGTGAAACCTTCAAGGTCAAGCACAAGAATTCTACAGCTTACATGCCTCAGATGAATGGAGATGTAGAAGCGGCCAATAAGAACATCAAAAAAATACTAAGGAAAATGATAGAAAAACACAAGCAGTGGCACGAAAAGCTATCATTTTCTCTATTGGGATACCGCACCACAGTCCGCACATCAACTGGGGAAACTCCTTATATGCTGGTTTACGGTACCGAGGCAGCCATCCCAACCGAAGTAGAGATTCCATCCCTGAGGATTATGCAGGAAGCGGAGCTTGAAGATGCAGAATGGGTAAAAAGTCGCTACGAGCAGTTAGCCCTCATAGATGGAAAAAGAATGAACACAGTTTTCCATGGTCAACTTTATTAGAACTGAATTTCTAGAGCTTTCAACAAAAGAGTCAAGCCAAGATAATTCACACCGGGACAGCTAGTACTGAAGAAAAAATTTTCCGCATCAGGATGAAGCCAAAGGAAAGTTCTCTCCTAATTGGCAAGGCCCATACATGGTTCATCGGGTCCTAACAGGAGGGGCCCTCACACTCGTAGAGATGGATGAAGAAGTCTGGCCAAAGCCAATTAATTCAGATGCAGTCAAACGCTATTATGTGTAATCATTATAATTTCTATATGATGTAATTTGAACTATGCCTGACCTGATTTCCGTTTAAGATGGGATACGTAGGCTGCCCTATGGGTTCGATCACAATTTAATAAAATTTTCATTTCCCCCGCTCGCCC
>MU693473.1:2753-45262 GCA_026770625.1 Nicotiana glauca
GAAGTTTCAAGGGGATCTCACTCAGGACTGAGAAGGTCTCGATGTTACTTGAAGTCATCCTGCACGTTTATTTAAAAAGGGAATTTTAATGACTTATTTTCACAAACTGGCTATTTTTTTTTTTGCAAAATTCTTTATTTAATCAAAACAAGGATTTGGTTTTGCGAATATGGCCTTTCAGCACTTCTGAGAGGAAGATTTTAAGGTTGTGCCCGCAAACTATTTAAAAATGACTCAGGGTGGCTGTTCTTGCAAAAACAGCCTTCCGACGCTCTTTTGGGGACATTCGGCTTATTTTAAGAAGAATGGCATCACCCGACTTTATTTATGACAAAAATTAAAATTTTAACATTTTTCGGCTAGTTTTTGCAAAAGGTTGGTTAGACCCGATGAGGGCTGCCTACGTATCTCACATCCGGTGAGAATCAAACCAGCGTAGTTCAGGCGGATTCGCCAAAATCAAAACTATTTTTGAACAACAATTTTCTTTCTATATTTTTTTTTCAAATATTTTCTCTTTTTTTTCTCTATTTTTTTTTCAAAAATCCGGCAGTATTTCGGTACTATTTGGGCATTGGGTTTTTCAAAATAAATGGTCACCCTTACTTAGTCCTAACACTGCTATTTTTGTTTTCAATTTTCTCTCATTATATACAAGTCGGTCAACATGCAAAGCCGAGAAAATAAATGCGAAAGTAGCACGTAAGATGCATCAGGATGTTCAATTCATTTCAGGTCACCTGTCCTAGACGGACCCAACCCCTGTGTTGAGTTCCCTAAGTCAAATGCACATGATGCAAACAAACGTTACTACTAGGGATCCGACATGAGTTTTTGTTCTTCTAGGTTTAAACCCTAGGTTTATTGTTCTAGACCTAGCTTACCCGAGCGAACAACTCGAGCTGAGGGGGAGGTAGCATACCGGGGATACAGAAGCTCCGCCGGCTTAGTGACTTATCCAAACCTCGTTCTAAATTGGGAAAGACTTTAAACAGAAGAGAAGCTACACGAAGTGCACCCTTCTCCATGATATAGAAGACTCAGAAAGAGGAAGGGATTCGTGACAGTTTATATATACAATTCAACAAATATCAAAGCGGTAAAACATTTAGCACATATGGCATGGAAACATATAGAAAAAATCAGATAAAGCCAAATATAATAATTATACTAAGCTCGAATTCTTTGAACCCTGAACCGGAATTCTGGGTTCGAGTCCCCAGCAGAGTCGCCAGAGCTGTCACACCTCCTTTTTACACACCTACCCCGAAGGATAGGGTATAAGGGATTTTTTCCAATTAAAGTGACATTATTCGGACTGGAATTATTTATTTATTTTTAGAGTCTCCACTTGGGATAGGATTTATTTTTGGTGTCCCAAGTCACCGGTTTAATTTAATCCCAAATCGAGGAAAATTGTCGACTTCCCAATTGGAGTCTGCGAACCAAAAATTTCGTGTAAGGAATTCTGTTGACCCGAGGGAAGGTGTTAGGCACCCCCGGATCCCATGGTTCTAGCACGGTCGCTTAAATTATTATAAATGGCTAAAAATCTAATTTTTTACATGCTCCAACCTATAGTGCAAATTTATAATTATGTACGGCTTTTAATTATTTTTACGAAAGTGAATGTCGTTTAAAAATATATTTTCGGATCACGCCACATGAAATGCACCCGGATCCTCGACACATTCTTATTCAACATTTTTGGATTCAGATTTGGGTTGCATGAAATGCACACCCGTATTCGGAAGGTAAGATTATTAAAAACGCGCCTAAAGTGACTAACGTCTTTTGACTTTGCGAAGGGCCGTGAAATTTACTAAACGGCTCGCTCCAAATGCTAAGTATTTTTAATTAAGTAATTAATGAGGGCCCCGCAATTTGTATATTTTTGTTTGACGAGGCTCATCTCATTTTTATTGTTTAAAGGCTAATCTAAAGCAAACTAAGATTTTCTATTTATTATTTGTCTCTAAAAGGCCAACTAATTCACATTTATAAATTCAAACCTCGAATTCAAGTCCGAACTCAAACAAAAGGGAGGACCTTTTTAGTTTGAACCCACCACCTAATTCGAAACCCGAATTTATACTTACAAATTAATACCCCGTATTCCTAATGTGATTATAAGGGTTTTGGCTTACAAATGGCCCAATTCCTATATTATTTTAACAATCCACCTGCGATTTGGGCTCATTATTGAAGGACCTAAGCCCAGGTGGTATTTTTGCACAAATTTTAGCTATGAAGCCGAACACTAATTATTTGAGCCTTGCGTTTGAGCCTAGAAACAAAGTTTAACTTGATGCTACAGTTATTTTAACTGTTTGTTAAAACTTCTATTTATGCTGGTTTAACATTCAAATCCTTCCAAGGGTGAATATATAGATCAAATTTTAAGGACAGAATTATAAGCTAACATCTAAGCTCACGGATAAAATGTGATTCTTCATTGAAATGTGATTTAACAACTGACTTATGCACATACTATGTTATTGAAACGTGATTCTTCATTTTATGAATCAAACATGCTGAAACTCATATTTAAATCTAACATCTAAGCTAATAGACTTATACACATACTATCTAATTAAACATGAGGATTCAAGCAACTTATTATCACTGGACAAATGCCGTTCATCCTACTAAAATTCAAAATGATCCAAAACAACTCAAAACAATCCAAATAGCCGTAATTATACAAATTGTCCTAGTTAATTCTAGTAAGTACTGGTTTACATAAATTTTCCAACTAAATATTGAAATTAGTCATGACTATAGGAAAATCGAAATGAAGCACCAAATATTCTTCATTATTTATTCTGCAAGTAGCTTATACACATTGATCTAAGCCTCTAGATCATTGGATACTAGAAAATGTACCTGGAATCAAGGCGAAAATGAAAGAAGAAGGCAAAATCAGCAATGTTCAGCAGCAGAAATCAGCAGTGAAATTGATAGCACCCAGGAAGAGTAATTGATAGTTAACAACAACAAAACAACTCAAAGCATACTCGTTTAACCTCAAATTTGTCTAAAACATGAACTTGAACTCAAAATTAACTTCAAACAAAGCAATGTAATAGTATTTTTGGATTTTTTGCTGGATATCTGCATGTTTTTGGATTTTTGGAGAAAATTAAGAGTTAAAATTAAGATTTATACTACAGGAATTCAGATTTGAACTTCTTTTGGTTTTTGAAATTCAAATTTGAGCTTCAGCTATTAAGAAGAAGGTTTTAAGAGGGAATTATAAGCTGGAAGGACTTTTTAATTTTCAGAGATTCTAAAACTTGTTAAACAAGGCATATTTATGCCTTTTTATAGGCAAAATTCAGGTGCAACTTCAGATTTTTATTTTTCTCTTTTAGTCCTTCATTATTTTCAGTTTAGTCCCTTTATTTTTAACTTATTATCCAAGTAATATTTTAAACTTCCTGAAATGTACACTTAAGTCCTATTTTGGAATGTCCTAGAAGGTTCTATCATGTTCCTATTTCCTTTAAAACCCTGAACTACCGTTGCCTGATTTATACAATTACCAAATCTAATAAAACTACCCTTTTCCTATGCCTAAACTACCCTTGAAACACCCTAAAATTACTACCCTTGATCTTGATCTTCATTTAGTAATTTACCATATCCAGCTATAACCAATCTTAAACCAATTCAAAACTAACTAAAACAGATTAATTAATATTCAAAAATTAACTAATTGATTTAACAAATTAATTACTCACATAAACTCAATCAGACTTAAAGATCAGGAAACCAAGATCAATAATGAAATTAAACCAACATATAACCAATATGCTAACAATTGAAAACTTAGAACTAAAAGTTTATGAAATTAACCTAAACATCTAGCTAACATTTAACGGATAGAATTATATTGAATCCAAACTAATCAACTAAGACGATTTCTAAATTAAAACTATTATTAACTAACAGATGACATATCCATCAAATTAAAATAAAATTAAAACGAACAGAAAATTCATAGATAGAACAAAGAAGTAAAAGAGAAACAAAATAAGAGTAAAATTATAGAACACTTACTAATAAAGCAAATTCCGACCAGCCATTAATGTCTGAATCTTCAAAGATTACTGACATGTAACATCCCTAATCGTGTATTTTCAAAAGAAAACATATGATTAGGGATATTACGATCCGAAATAATAAAGATTTTGAATTAGGGTTTTTGGTCGGAAAATTTAAACGGATATTCGAGAAAGTGGGGTTTGATTCGAAGGAAACTGGGTGCACGGTTGGAATGAGAAAACGGAGGAGAATCTATGATGTAAGTTTGGTTAGATTTGGAGGTGGCGCCACCGTCAGAATACAAAGGCGGCGGTTAGGGTTTTGATTTTCAAATTGATATTCGAGGGATTCCATATGGATTTAAAAGGAACGGGCATCAGATTCGTTGTGGGGGAATGGAGAGGATGCTATGGTATGATTTTCAGGTGATTTGGACGAACATGCATTTGGTCCGATTCTTTGATTTGATATTTGAAGATTTTAGTAGGGATTTGAAAGAAACCATGCGTGGATTTGAAAAGAGGAGGTAGAGAAGGTTCAGCGGTGTTAATTTGGGGTAATTTGGAGCATCGCCGTCGGCGGAGGCGATTTTCGGCCGGCGGCGGACGGCGGCGGGTGGCGAAGACACGGTGGGGTTAGGTTGGCGTTACATCGGCGTTACAGGGGAGAGTTGGGTACGAGGAAGGAGACTCTTGTCTCTGAATTTTGTAAAGTGTCTTATTACCCTTTTATTTAAATCCCTTGAACGAATCTGGACCGTTGGATGATAGGCGATGGACGACCTGGATTTACTTGGGCCAAAAACGGTGTCTTTTTGTTAAAAGGGGGATCAGTATGGACCGTTGGATGCTTATGGATGAATGGCTAAGATCAAACGACGTCGTTTTGTATATAGGGGGGTGGACCGGGTAACTTTAATTGGGCTGGGCAAAATGGAATGGATTTGGGAAATTTTTGGGCTCAAAACCAAAATTGGCCCAATTTACATAGCCTCCCTTTTTTATTTGCTTCTTTTCATTCCTTTTACTTATTATTTTTTTTTCATTTTGTATTTTTGTATTTTTAATTTTCTAATTTTTTTTATAAAAATTCTAAAATAAACTCACAATCAAATTAACACTAAAAATTAGATTTCCTAATTAATTCCTAATTAAATAAAAATGCAAACTAATACCAATTTGAACTAAAAATGCAAAATGGACCCTTTTTGTTATTTTCTTTACAAATTAATACTAAAATTATAAAATTAAATCCCTAAATGCAAGTGCATATTTTTGTAGTTTCATATGAATAAAAATGTAACGAATTAACACAAAAATTCAACAAAAAATTCAGAAAAAATTGTAAAATAATAAAGAAATCATTTTATTTGAAATTTTATGAATAATTTGCTTAGAGCAAAAATCACATGCTCATATATCTAGTGTTGCTCATTTTTTATTCCTATAGGCATGATTTCTACAAAAGGGGTACTAATTTTAACCTTATGGACATGATATCTGATTTTAGCCATTTAGATCCTAAGAACATGGTATCTAAATGCAGAATCTAAAATGATAGATCTTATAAACAAATGTTCTATTGTGGCCATTTTTTAACTCCTATAGACATGATTTCTGGATTGCATAACCTTAAGTCCTATCGACAGCATATCTAAATTACAGAACTAAATGATATGACGACCCGGCCCGTCATCACGAGGGTTACCACCCCGTTTCCCTCATCTTATGTTTCTCTATGCTTCATTATCAGTATTTGAGGTGATCAAGTCGAATTGGATTGGTTTTAGATGGAAATGAGACACTTAGTCTCTTTAAGGAAAGTTTGTTTTGGACAAGTCAACCGGAAGTTGACTATCGAGTTACAGAGCTCGGATGTGATTTTTGGTGATTCGGTTAGCTTCGGGGGATGATTTGTGACTTAGGAGTGTGATCGGAAGTGATTTTGGAGGTCCGGTGTAGGATTAGGCTTGAATTAGCGAAGTTAGTATTTTGGCGAATTCCAATGGTTAGGTGAGATTTTGATCCGAGGGTGAAAATGGAATTCCGAGAGTTGTTGTAGCTTCGTTAGGTAATTTTGGATATGTGTGCAAATTTTCAAATCATTCGGAGGTGTTCTGGATGGGTTTTTGATCGAATGCATATTTCGGAAGTTTTAAGGAACTTAGGCTTGAATCTGATGTAATTCGATGATTTTGGTGTTAGTTGAGGTGTTTTGATGATTGGAGCAAGTTTGAACAACGTTTTAAGACATGTTGGTACCTTTGGTAGAGGTCCCGGGGGCCTCGGGGTGATTTCGGATGGCTAACGGGATGAAATTCAAGTTGAGAAAGTGGCAGATTTTGCTGGTATCTGGTATGCTCGCTTCTGCGGAAATGGACCGCAGAAGCGGTTCTGCAGAAGTGTGAGATTGGTCGCATAAGCGGTCTAATGCTGAGTTGGGTAGTTCCGCAGAAGCATAAAGCTTTTCGCTTAAGTGAGTCCGCAGAAGCAGACATGAGGTCGCAGAAGCGGTTTGGCCTGGAGATGAGGTTCCGCAGAAGCGGAAATCTGAGTCACAGAAGCAGCCCCTGAGATTTAATGAAATTCTGCTTAAGCAGACAAAAACCGCAGAAGAGGTTACACAGAAGCAGGTGTGGGGACCGCAGAAGCGAAAACCCCTAAAGCCAGTAGGAGTTTTATATTCATTTTTGCTCCGCGAGGGTTATGTTATTTCCACCATTTTTAAACGCGCTTGAGAGCTATTGGACGGATTTGAAGGGGGATTTCGACTAGGTGTGATTGGAGGTAAGTCCCTTGACCTAAATACATGAAATTATGTTAGATTTAACATGAAAATGGGTTGAAATTCATCAAAAGAGAGTGAAGCTAGGGCTTAGAAACATGGGGATTTAAAATAATGGAAATTAAAGGGTCAAATGGACTCTGATTTTAATAAAACTTGATATGTAGAGACTCGTGGCGAGACGAGGAATCTGGTGATGTGAATTTTGTAATTTTTTGAGAAGTGGGCCCGGGGCTCGGGTTTTGCCAACTTCGTGATTTTTGATATTTTTCGAGTCTTTTCGATTGGGTTATGATTCATTAGCCTATTGTGACGCATTCCTTGTGGTTTTGATCAGATTCGACACACGAGTGGGTCGATTTGAGAGGAAAAGGCATATCAAGATAGACTTTTGGCCGGCTAGAGGTGAGTAATGACTTTAAATGATGTCCTGAGGGTTTGAGACCCCGAATTTGCACAACTTGGTGCTGCGTTGAGATGAGACACACGCTCAATGGCGAGCGCAGGGTCATTTGCTATTGGGGCTTGGGACTTGGTCCAGTTCGGATGATATTTTACCGCGTATTAGCTATGACTTGTTGTTTTTCACTATGATTAGGGCTTATTGCCATGTTTGGGGATTATTGTCGACTGTTTGAACTCCTTATGAACTATCATCACTGTTTTCCTCACTATTTGAAATATTATTTGAACTCAGTCCATGTGATTTATACCGTTTCATGAACTCAACTATATTTTACTCAAACTTGGAGTTTTAACTGATATTTGAACTATTATTTGAGCTGAGTATTATTGTTTCACCGATGCCCGAGGGGCTTTTGATTATTTTTAGACTGATTGAGGTCGAGGACCATGTGTGAAGATGTGATGATTGATGTGAGGAGGCTTTCAGGCCTCGAGTAATATGTGAGGAGGCTTTCATGCCTCAAGTGATATGTGAGGAGGCTTTCAGGCCTCGAGCGATATGTGAGGAGGCTTTCAGGCCTCGAGTGTATTGTGAGCAGGATTTCAGGCCTTATTGATAGCGCTTGGGTTGTAGGAGCCCCTCCGGAGTCTGCACACCCACAGTGAGCGCTGGTACCCATGTGATTGAGAGTGAGCCCGACGGGCTGATGGTGTACTGTGTGATTAATACTGAGCCCGCGGGGCTGACACTGTGCCGAGAGTTGATATTGCGCCGGAGGGGCAGGTTACTGAGTTTCTATACTAGTTGAGAATATTTGTTTTTAATTGTTTTTAAAAGCGGATTCTTGCTATATTTCACTGGTTTTACTGTTTAAACGATTTTAATGCTTGAGATAGCATTAATTGTGCCTTTATGGGATTTTATGTTCCCAGTAGTTATTTATTTTTATTACTCACTGGGTTAGAGTACTCACATTACTCCCTGCACCATGTGTGCAGATACAGGCATAACAGAGTTCGTTCCTGAGTGTTGATTTCCTTCTAGACTAGGCGGACCAGGAGAGACGAGGTAGTTGTCGACGTCCACAACCCCGTTTCTTCCTTATCTTCTGTATTTTCATTTATCTTCGGACTATGTTCCTAGTTCCAGACTTGTAGTATTTTATTAAACTCTGTAGTAGCTCGTGACTTGTGACACCCCGATTTCGGGTTGGATTCGGGATGGTATCCCTGTTTATCACTTTTATTCAGCATTAATGGTTACATTATCCGTGTTTTAGACTTATTCATGTTAATGACTATTAAAAATGAGGTGTTAATGTTCTGTTGGTTGTCCTTATCTTCACGAGAGGCGCCATCACGACCGGGTGGGAATTGGGTCGTGACAAACATGTAGAATCATAAGTCCTATAGACATGATTTCTAAATTGCAGAATTAAACATGCAAAGTCATAAGTCCTATAGACCTGATTTGTACCCTCCAACATGCATAATTCCCAACCCTGTTCACTAGCCATCCCCAGTGTTTATTACAAGAACTATTACAAACCCAGTATTGAATTACATCAGAAGATAAAAAAATAAAAAGATAGAAATTACAATCAGAGGAGGCCAGATTCCTGACTTCATTTATGAGTTATGGACCAAACCACTTCAAATGCCATTGATTCCAGACCTCTCTCAGACTTGAGTGTGTCAGAGTTCCTTAAAGGCCTCAATAGGACCCCGGGCAGTGCTCACACCCAAGTCATATAACCAAAATAAGGACAAGTACAGTGTGTAAATGTCAGCCCCTCATTTGTCCGAGTTCAGAGGGAGCTCATGGGTCCCAAGGCAAGGCTCACATGAGGAGGGGCGGAACTTATGTATAAGAAGAGAGTGAAAAGTATAGAGAATGAGTTCTAAGAGCTGAGGGAATAAAGGATAGGGAAAAGGGTGATGGAAGACAACGATTAACACTTCAAAGAGTTGATAATCTCACACCAAGGGCGCAGGAAATTGGGAATCCATTGCAAGGAGCCTATACACTTAGGCATGAATTAATTTTGGGCATGCACAGCAATAGGGAGTATTGTCGTGCTTGTAAACAGAACACACAACATATAAGGGTAACAAGGAGGTTATGATCCCAGGACCAAGTTTGGGTCATGTTCAGCAACATTCAATGATGTCATGCCTCAAACAAACCATAAGTATTAAACACATTGGGTAGGGATTTAGGGTTTACAAGCTATGATAAATAACAAAAAAATACTTTTATTCAGACAGAAGGGCAGAACATAAGAATGGAACTATTTAAATACGAACAGGAGGCAAACAGAAAGGAAAGAAACAGTATAAAAAATGTCGTTGTTTTTGCTGAAAAATTAATCAAAACATACCAGTTAAAGAAGCAAAGTGTAGTAAAGAAAGTAAGCAGGACTTCAAAGTATATCCTTGGCTTTCAGTCGGCTATGCAAACAGTAGCACAATTAGTAATAAGCAAGAGAGAGACTTCTCTTTTTGAGTGTAAGTGTGTGTTCAGATCTAAAATGTTTGTGTCTATGTTAATGAGAGATCATGTATATATAGTAGTTCGAAGCTAGGAAAAATAAAACAAGAATCAAAGTCAAGCAATAATTGTGGACCTAGGTATCAATTAGTATCAAATCAATATAAGTACTTACCTAGGTATCAATTAGTATCAAATCAGTATAAGTACTTCCTTTAATTGAGGGAATCAATTCGAACGATAAGAACATGTAGCAAATATGGAAGGAAATCAATGGTAACTGGAGTATAACAAATAAGGAAATACTTCAAACATAGTAGGCACAGAGTAAACAATTAGGGCTAGGTTCATAAGGTTCTAATAAAGGAAATAATGTAACAATCAATTAATAGCATAATCAACCATAGAATAAGGTCAGCAAAACATTCTACAAGGTATAAATCAGTAGAATAATCCTGCAGAATCAATGAAAGATCAATCACAAGATTTAAAGATGCAAGAATAGGAGATAGCAATGATTTACCTGCATTCTATAAGAACGGACACATGGTAAGCAAAAATAAAAACCCTAAGAGGTCGAGTAGGACAAAAAAATCACATATGAAATGAAAGATTCATGCAGAGCATAGTTTGAATTAGTAGGCTAAGCGTGATGCAGGTAGGAGAAGTGAAGAATCAGAAATATTCGTGAACAAAAAATACGTTAGAATCACACAATAGGCAAGTATAACCATAATATGGAACCCTAACAGAAAAAATATAGGACAACAGTCATAGAATCATAGAAACATACATATTATCAAACCAAAACTCAGAAATCCAAAATTGAGGCTATGAAATTAGGGTTTTCAACATAAGCGAGTTGAAAAAGGAGTAAAAGCATAGAATCGTTTGAGATATAGAAGTTAAAACATGAAGAGACGATTTAAACAGAGTGTAGAAGAAATTTCGAAAAACCCTAACTTTTAAAAGAAAGTAAGATAACTTGAAATCGATAATTTTCTAGAAGAAGCTTGAGAATAGTGAGAAACATAGAAAGAAACAGACTTAGATTGCCAAAAAATAGCACAGATCTTAAGAGATTCTAATAAAGTTAGGGTTTCAAGGGAAATCTAGATAGAAATGCAAGAACCTGCTTAGAACCTTAAAGATCTTAATAGGTACAACATGATTTCGCTTGAAATCACACTGAAGTAGCCAAGAACAGAAAAATGAAAACCCTAGATGCAAATCGGTGTGGCCCAGGGCCCTTGAAGGCCTCAGAGAAGAGCGTGGCATGAGAGAAGCCATTGGAGGCTTAAGAGACGATGAGAGGTGAACGGAGATGGCCGGACAGGGGAGGTCGGCGGTTGAAGATTACGGTTGGGTTGAGAGAGTTTGAGAGTAGAGAGGATTTTAGGGCGGCGGGATTGGTAGTGAAAATGAATTAGGTTTTGGGGGTATAGGTTAGCTTAATTAGAAAAGGAGAGATGTGGACCATTGATCAAACAATAAACGGTCTTGATTTAACAAAATCTGGGTCGAGTTGATGTATTTGGGGCCTGGGTCGGGTAATTTAAATATTAATTGGGCTGGGTTGGGTTTAATTTAGGCCGTAATTGAAATGCCAATCTGGCTTTTTGAAATTAATTTGTTGGTCAAGTCAACAAACGCAAAATAATTTAATTCTTTTTCATATTGTTTCACTCATCCATAACATAATCACGGAGTTCGAAGTTTAAATAGTTACTTTTTCCTATTTTAATTTATAAAAAATGATAAAATAATTTATTTAAATAAATTAAAGTATTAAAATAATTTATAGTACATAATTATCTATTAAAAAATACCAGACCTAATTGTTTATGTATATAAATGTAATTAATCCTAAAGAGGTTAATGTTGTAATTATATACATTTTAACTTTTAAAAATATTAAATAACTTTGTAAAATATATGCAAAAATTATATAAGCTATATTTTGCTATAAATATGACAGTACAATAAATAGATCACCAATATGAAAATTTTGGAAATTATTATTGGATTTTTAGGGATAATACAGGCAATAAATTGATTTAATTTTTTTAAAAAAATTAAGAAAAATATTAAAATATTTGGACATACTTATATATGCATTACTACGCTATTTTTAAGGTATTTTTTTATATTAAAAATATATAGGGAAAAATTGGGTATCAACAGGCCCTTCTTCTGATGCTTATATATTTTATTCGGATGTCATATCAACGAAAGGTTAAGAGAGTTGGAAACTACATTACAAGAACTTCAATTTGGTATATAATATGTTATAAAAAGACCTCATATAGCAGACGAAATGTATTTCTCAAAAAGCTTCAGTGACACACCTACTGTAACCTATGCAGTCTACATAATCTCACAAAACTACAAATATCCCTCTACTCTAATGTTGTATCAACAAACGGTTTAATGCGTTAGAAACTGGAATCATAGATATTCAATATGATATTTGTATAATCTCGTAGTTCCAAGTATATTGGGAGAAAATCAGGTTATAATCTATATTACTATGATGTAAACTCATTATACCCATATATTATGAAAAAACTACCCAATGCATGGGGGTGAGCCTGTCTGGCGGGGCCAGGATCAATAAGTGGAAGTCATAAAAAAGAAATCTTTCTCTTCGCACTTGAAGCTCCGCTACATTTGACCTAATTTTCAGTACATTTATGAATGTAACTTGTGATGACCTTTGCCAACTTTTGTTCTACAAGTCGCTTGACTTCAAAAACATAACATACGAATATGATACGATTAAAATAACTCATAACATAACCTCCTTATCATTTTAAGATCCCTAGTCTCACCCTAAAGTGCATGTTATAACATTCCAAACTTATCTACGTTTGATGAAACTTATTTTTCATTTAGCTTCTAAGCTTTCCAACCCTCATGCCACTTGTTATTCATGATCTTAAAGATTTTTAACCTCCAAGGTAACACGATTAACTTAATTTATGTACTTTCAAAGACGATCTCATTTCTGAGCTTATATCAATTACCTTACGAATACTCTCACGTACAAAAATATAGGGTGTAATATTAAGACAAAGTAATTGGAGTGCAAGTTCAGCGACACCACCCAGGAAGTTGACGTGGAAATGAGGTTGGATTCACAAGTTATCCCTAAGAGAGGAAGCTTCAAGTACTGGGTCAGTAATCCAAGGCAATGGGGAGATTGACGATGATGTCACACACCTTATTTGGAGCGATGTGGATGAAATGGAGGCTTCCATCTAGTGTTTTGTGTTATAAGAACGTGCCATCTAGATTTAAATGTAAGATCTACAAGGTGGTGGTTACACAATCTATGTTACATGGGGTGGAGTGTTGGCCAGTCAAGAACTCTCAAGTCCAAATAAAGTTTGCCAAGAAGAGGATGGTGAGATACATGTGTGGGCATACCAGGAGACATATGATTAGGAATGGAGATATTCCAAAAAAAGGTAGGTGTAGCGTCCGTCGATGAGAAGATGGGGGAAGCGCGATTGGGATGGTTCGGGCAAGTGATGAGGAGGTGTCCAGACGCTCCAGTGGAGAAGTGTGAGAGATTGACGATGGCGGGTTTGAGCAGAGGTAGATGTAGGCCGAAGAAGTATTAGGGGTTGAGGTGATTAGGCAGGACATAACACGTTTTCATCTCACCGAGGACATGACTTATGATAGGCATATATAAAAGGCGAGGATTATGGTAGGAGGCTAGTAGACAATGCATGTTCTACTTTTCCTTTCACTAGTGGTTGCGTATTTTAGTATTTTTCATGTTCTTAAAATTCTATTACTACCTGATATCGCATGTGTTTTGTTTGCTCTACTTCTTGTGATGACCCGGCTGGTCTTCTTAAGAAATAATGCCCCGATCCCCTATTAACTGCTTCCCCTAAGTTCATTTCTGCAATTCTGGTTTGTCGGGATGTTCGGTGTTGAATTTCGGAGAGTTTTAGGACACTTAGTCCTTAAATAAGAGCTTAAGTGTTGAAAAATGGTTCGTAGTCAGAACAGTGTGAAGACAATCTCGAAATGGAGATCCGATGGTTCCGTTAGCACCGTTAGGTGATTTCACGGTTGAGAGCGTGTTCGAAATGTATTTTGGAAGTCCGAAGCTCATTTAGGCTTGAAATGCCGAAGTTTGAATTTTGGAAGTTTCCAGTCCGATAGTGAGTTTTTGATCTAACGGTCGGATTGGAATTCTGGAAGTTGTAATCGCTCCATTATGTCATTTGGGACGTGTGTGCAAAATTTCAGGTCATTCGGACGTGTTTTTGTTAGGTTTTTGATCGAAAGTGTATTTTGATGAAATTTGAAGTTTGTAGGCTCAAATATGTGATTTAATCGAGTTTCTGATGTTGTTTTAGGTGTTTTGAAGATTGGTACAAGTTTGAATGAGGTATTAGGTGTTATTGGTTGAGGTCCCGAGGTCGTCGGGATGATTTCGGGTGGTTAACGGAGAAATTTCAAAGTGTTGCAAAAGCTGAAGTGTTCCTCTTCTGGTGTTTTCGCATCTGCGGCTTGGAAACCGCAGATGAGGCACAACAGAAATGGCTAAATGGCTTTGCCCCCTTGCCCTCAGAAATCGCAGAAGCGGTGCTATGTCCGCAAAAGCGGAGCAGCAGAAGCGAATTAGCCATCCCAGAAGCAGCTCAGGCATCGCAGATGCGGCCCCTGACCCTTTAATGAAAACTGCAGAAGCGGCTCTTGTTCCGCAGAAGTGGGACCATAGATGCGGTCCCTTGTCCGCAGAAATGGAAATCCCTGTGCAGATATAGAAAATTCGAGGGTGAGTTTTCATAAGTTAGAAAAATCAAATTGAGCTCGGGGAAGGGAGATTTTTAGAGGGTTTTGAAGAGAAGATTATTGGGTAACGTTTCTTTAATCGCTTCTAGTTATATTTCATCATTTTGTAATTAAATCCATCATTATAATTCGAATTTGGGATCAAAAATTGGAAAAATTGGGTGAAACTTCATAGGCTAAATTATTGGGTTTTGAGTGGGTGTTTGACCTTCGATTTGGGAGATTTTTATATGGTTAGACTCGTGAGAGTACGAGGGTTCTGAAAATGTTAAAATTATTTGATTTCGAGACATTGGCCTGAAGGGAATTTTCGTCATTTTTCACGTCGTAGTTTTGAATTAAATAGCAAAACTAATTGTTTGCGATATTATTTACGATATGTAATTTAATTGAATTGATTTGGGATATTTGGAGTCGGATACTCGTGGCATATGCATGGTTTCTAGTTGATTTTGTGCCGGTTCAGGGTAAGTGGCTTGTCTAACCTTGTGTAGGGTACCTTTCCCCTTGGGAATTGTTATTTGCAATTTGAATGCCTTGTACGCGAGGTGACGAGTGCGTACTTGAGCCGATTGTTGAAAATTCAGTTTTTACTTATGATATTGAGATTTAGTTTCTTTCATATTTGCCTTATTCTACTTGAAATTATAACCTGTTCTAGATTAGAAAAGCATGTTTAGTTGATTTGACTTGCCTAATTGCTTAAGTTGTCTTGACTGGATTACATGAAGCATTCTAAGCTAGTACTATCTGTTGCTTGTCTTTTGTACTTCATTCCTATGTATCATCTGGCTGTGATTGCGCATTTACATTGGGACTACAGATGTGGGATTCCGATAGCTCCCCTCTTATTTGTTTACTTGGGGACTACGGGTTCAATTCCCGATAGATCCCCCTGCACTTTTACTTTGGGACTGCGGGTTAGATTCCCGATAGATCCCCTTGCACATTGATGGTTGGACTACGAGATAGTATCTCGGGAGATCATTTCGATTGTCACATGGGGTGGACTACGAGACGGTATCCCGGGAGATCCACTAGATAGTTGAGAAAAGGGCTACAGGATGGTATCTTGGGAGACCCTCATTGTTATCATTGGTATTGAGCTATATTTACTCTGTGTTTATTCTGTTCTTGTGTAGTTGTTATTGCCTCGTTGACCTGTCTTATCTCACTGATGTACTCATCATTTCTGTCAGATTTTCATGCTGTTAATTATTATTATATTTTACCTCATTAGGTCCCTGACCTTCCTCGTCACTACCCAACCGAGGTTAGGCTTAGCACTTACTGAATACCGTTATGGTGTACTCATGCCCTTCCTGCACATATTTTTCAAGTGCAGATCCAGGTACCTCTACTCAGGCGCACTATCCTTGAGGCGAGGAGATATACGGAGACTTCGAGGTATATCTGCCGCGTCCGCAAACCAGGAGTCTCTATTATGTTCTAGATTTAGTATTTAGGCTATTCCCTTTCTCTCAGTTGTTTAGATATTCTGGAGTTAGAACAGCGTACTATGTTTCTGTTAGCCTGTGGTTCCTGTGAGTTTCCGGGTTTTGGGTTGAGATTTTTTTGACTTCCACACTTATTATGAGTTGTATATGCCGAGTGGTTGTTATATTCATATTTCTTTCAGTTATTCAGTCTAAATTAGTTGTTTTCGCAAATTATGTTAAATCGTTCCGCACTTTTAGGCTTACCTAGTTGTAGGAACTAGGTGCCATCACGACATGTTCATGGAGGGTGAACGGGGGTCGTGAAAAGTTGGTATCAAAGCTCTAGGTTCATAGGAGTCACGGAACACATGCCGGTTTATTAGAGTCTCGTTGAGCGGTACGGAGACGTCTGTACTTCTCTACGAGAGGCTTTGTAATTGTTTAGGAAAAATCTTCATCTTATTTGAATTCCTCGTCGTGCAATATTTTTGGACATCAAATCTAAACTTTTGACTTCTATTCTCTCACAGTTGGTGAGGACATGTGCTACTGAGATAATCAGGCACTCGCGCCCCCTACTGCAGCCGTCAGAGGCCGAGGTCGGGGGAAAGGTCGAGGATGTACACGTGGTGCAGCCAGAGCACCAGCGCGAGATACTGCCGAGGTACCACCAGCAGATCCAGCTGGATCCCAAGCACCTGGTACACCTACTACTGCCACTACTACTCCAGCGCACCAGGAGACTTTAGCTCAGTTCATGAGTATTTACACTACCTTTGCTCAAGCAGGGTTGCTTCCCCTTGCTGCAGCCACATCCTAGGCCGGGGGAGGAGCACAAACTCCTGTCGTCCGCACTCCTAAGCAACAAGTGCAGGTTGAGCAGGCTCCCAAGATCATTCTCGCACCACCTGCAGCACCAGTTCAGCCCGAGGATGGGTCAGCTGCTTCGGAGGACGAGCAGCGTAGACTTGAGAGGTTCAAGAAATATGATCCTCCAGTGTTCAGTGGATTAGCATCAGACGATGCCTTGGGATTTCTAGAGGAGTGTCATCATATTCTTTGCACTATGGGCATAATGGAGTCCAGCGGAGTTTCTTTCACTGCTTTTCAGCTTCGGGGAGCCACCTATGATTGGTGGCGTACTTATGAGTTAGACAGTCCAGTCGAGGCCGCTTCACTGATTTGGACCCAGTTCTCGAACATGTTCATGAGAGGGTTTGTCCCCTAGAGTCTCAGGGATGCATGGCGCGCAGAGTTTGAGCATTTGCGCTAGGGTACTATGATAGTTTCGGAGTACGATATCCGCTATACCAGATTGGCCAGGAATGCATCGGCTTTGGTTGCTACAGTTTAAGAGAGAGTTCGCAGGTTCATTGAGGGCCTTATCCCACCCATCAGGTCTAGCATGGCTCGAGAGTTGGAGATAGACATTCCTTATCAATGGGTAGTGAGCATTGCTAGGAGGATTGAGGGTATGCTCGCCAGAGAGCGAGGGGAGAGGGAGGCCAAGAGTTCTCGATAGTTGGGTCACTACTCTGGTGCCCGTACCCCAGCAGCATGTCATTATGGCAGAGGTTATTTGGGTTACCCTATACATTCAGCTCGTCCAGCAGCCGGTAGTACTCCAGCTCCACCTACACCTCAGGAGCCTTACTATGCACCTCCAGTTTCTAGCGCGCCTATTGTGCAGGGTGCTTCCAGAAGTCAGTCCAGCAGGCCTAGCCCCAGCCAGTCATAGCTACCACGTCCTCCAGAGCTTGTTTCGAGTATGGCGATACACGCCATATGGTTAGGGACTACCCCAGACTTGGTAGGGGTGCATCTTTACAGACTACTCAGCTACAACATGCTCCTTAGAGTTCTCAGGCAATGGTCATAGCCCCAGCTGCTACCTCACCTACCTAGCCGGTTAGGGGCGGAGGTTGGGGAGATAGCGGTCTCCCTCGAGAGAGGGGCCGGGCCAGATATTATGCTATTCCTGCTCGTACTGAGGTTGTTGCCTTCGGCTCCGTCATTACATGTATTATACTGGTTTGTCACAAAGAGGCATCGGTTCTATTCAATCTGGGTTCTACTTATTCTTATGTGTTTTCTTACTTTGCTCCACATTTGGGTGCACCTCGGGATTCTTTAAGTGCCACTGTTTATGTTTCTACTCCTGTGGGGGATTATCTTGTTTTGGACCGTATTTATCGATCATGTTTTGTTACTATTCTTGGTTTTGAGACCAGAGCGGATCTATTATTACTTGGTATGATGGATTTTGACATTATTTTAGGTACGTTGTCGCCCCATTTTGCAATTATTGATTATCACGCCAAGACCATGATGCTGGCTACTCCAGGTATTCCGCGTATTGAGTGGAGTGGTACTTTAGATCACACTCCCAGTAGAGTTATCTTTTTTCTTAAAGCTCAGCGTATGTTTGAGAAGGGGTGTGCCGCGTATTTAACTTATGTGAGAGATGTCAGTATTGATACCCCTTCTATTGATTTAGTTACAGTGGTACGGGATTATCCCGATGTGTTTCCAGCTGACCTTCTGGGCATGCCGCCTGATAGAGACATTGATTTTGGCATTGATCTGTTGCTGGGCACTCAGCCCATTTCCATCCCTCCGTATCGTATGGCTCCTACTGAGTTGAAGAAGTTGAAGGATCAGTTGAAGGAATTGCTTGGTAAAGGTTTTATTCGATCCAATGTTTCACCGTGGGGTGCTCATGTCTTGTTTGTGAAGAAGAAGGATGGTTCTATGCGTATATGTATTGATTATTGCCAGTTAGACAAGGTTACAGTGAAGAACCGTTATCCTTTGCCTCGTATTGATGATCTGTTTGCCCAGCTTCAGGGCGCACAGGTGTTTTCTAAGATTGACTTGCGCTCGGGTTACAATCAGTTGAAGATTTGGGAGCCAGATATCCCGAAGACGGCCTTCAAGACTCGGTATGGTCCTTACGAGTTCCTTCTTATTTCATTTGGGCTGACCAATGCCCCAGCAGCTTTCATGCATTTGATGCCCAGTGTGTTGAGGCCATATCTTGACTCGCTCATTATTGTATTTATTGATGACATTCTGGTGTATTCCCGGAGTCGGGAAGATCACGAGCAGCACCTGAGGACCGTGCTTCAGACCTTGAGAGAGAAGAAGTTATATGCAAAGTTCTCAAAATGTGAGTTTTGGCTGAGTTCTGTGGCATTCTTAGGCCACATGATTTCGATTGAGGGTATTCGGGTGGATCCGAGGAAGACAGAGGCTACGCAGAGTTGGACCAGGCTGTCCTTAGCTATTGAGATTCGCAGTTTCCTTGGTTTGGCGGGATACTACCGTCACTTCATGGAGGGATTTTCATCGATTGCGACCCCTATGACTAGATTGACCGAGAAGGGTGGCCCATTTTATTGGACAAAGGAGTGTGAGGCGAGCTTTTAGAAGCTCAAGACAGCTTTGACAACATCCCCAATTTTGATGTTGCCTACAGGTTCGGGGTCTTATACTATCTATTGTGACGCCTCGAGAGTTGTCCTTGGAGCAGTGTTGATGCAGGACGGTAGGGTGATGGCCTACGCATCCAGACAGTTGAAGATACATGAAAAGAATTACCCTGTCCACGACCTTGAGTTAGCTGCCATTGTTCATGCCTTGAAGATCTGGCGTCATTATTTGTACGGTGTGCCTTGTGAGATCTATACTGACCATCGAAGCTTGCATCACTTACTCAAGTAAAAGGATCTTAATATGCATCAGATAAGGTGGCTAGAGTTGCTAAAGGATTATGATATCACTATCCTGTATCACCCGGGCAAGGACAATGTAGTGGCGGATGCCTTGAGTCGCCGGGTAGAGAGTTTGGGGAGTTTGGAATATTTACCAACTTCAGAGAGGCCTATGGCGATGGATGTTCAGGCCTTAGCCAGCTAGTTTGTGAGACTGGATCTTTTGGAGCCTAGTCGGGTTCTAGCTTGCGTGGTTTCCCGGTCTTCCTTATTTGATCGTATCAGGGAGTAGTAGTATGAGGACCCGCATTTACTTGTCCTTAAGGACAATGTTCAGTGTGGACATGCCAGGGATGTGACCATTGGAGATGACGGGGTATTGAGGATGCAGGGCCGGATTTGTGTGCCCATTGTTGATGGGCTTCGGGAGTTGATTCTAGCAAAGGCCCATAGTCCGCGGTATTCCATCCATCCGGGTGCCACGAAGATGTATCATGATTTGAGGCAGCCTATTGGTGGAGGTGGATGAATAAAGATATAGTTGGTTATGTGTCTAGATGCCTTAACTGCCAACAGGTGAAGTATGAGCACCATCGCCCGGGTGGGTTGCTTCAGCAGATAGAGATTCTGGAGTGGAAATGGGAGCGCATCACCATGGAATTTGCATCTAGACTCCTACGGACCTTGAAGAAGTTTGATTCCATTTGGGTTATTGTGGATCGACTGACCAAGTCCGCTCATTTTATTCCTATATGTACCACTTATTCATCGGAGTGGTTGGCGGAGATTTATATCCGAGAGACCGTCCGTCTGCAAGGTATTCCGATTTCTATTATTTTGGACAGAGGTACTCAGTTTACATTGCGGTTCTAGAGAGCCGCGCAGCAGGAGTTAGGTACTCGGGTGGGGTTGAGCATAATATTTCACCCCCAGATGGACGGACAGTCCGAGCGCACTATTCAGAATCTTGAGGATATGCTCCGTGCATGTGTGATTGAGTTTGAAGGGTCTTGGGATCATTTCTTGCCATTGGCGGAATTTTCTTATAACAATAGTTATCAGCCAAGCATTCAGCTGGCGCCATATGAGGCCTTATATGGTAGGAGGTGTAGATCTCTGGTGGGTTGGTTCGAGCCGGGTGAGGCCAGGCTATTGGGCACAGAGTTGGTTCAGAATGCGTTAGAGAAGGTTAAGATGATTCAACATAGACTCCGTACAGCCCAATCCAGACAGAAGAGTTACACAGACAGGAAGGTTCGTGAAGTTTCATATATGGTTGGTGAGCGGGATCTGCTTTGGGTTTCGCCTATGAAAGGCGTCATGAGGTTTGGGAAGAAAGGAAAGTTGAGTCCGAGGTTTATTCACCCTTTTGTGATTTTGAGGCGAGTTGGGGAGGTTTCTTATTAGCTTGCCTTACCTCCTAGTTTGGCCGGGGTTCATCCGGTATTCCATATTTCGATGCTCCGGAGATATCACGGTGACCCGTCGCATGAGTTGGATTTTAGTTCACTCCAGTTGGACAGAGATCTATCCTATGTTGAGGAGCCAGAGGCTTTTTTGGACAGGCAGATCAAAAATTTGAGGTCAAATAACATAGCTTCAATAAAGGTTCAGTGGCGGGGTCAGCTGGCTGAGGAGGCAACCTGGGAGACTGAGCAGGATATGCGCATCAGTTACCCTCATCTTTTCACTACTTCAGGTATGTTCTCTATGCTCGTTCAAGGACGAAGGAATGTTTAAGTGTAGGAGGATGTGATGACATGGCCGGTCGTCTTAAAGAATTAATGCCCTGATCCCCTATTAACTTTTCCCCCTAAGTTCATTTATGCTATTCTGGTTTGTCGGGACGTTTGGTGTTGAATTTCGGAGAGTTTTGGGACACTTAGTCCCTAAATGAGAGCTTAAGTATTGAAAAATAGTCTGTAGTCGGAACAGTGTGAAGATGACCTCAAAATGGAGATCTGATGGTTTTGTTAGCTCCGTTAGGTGATTTCGGGGTTGGGAGCATGTTCGGAATGTATTTTGGAAGTCCGTAGCTCATTTAGGCTTGAAATGCCGAAGTTTGAATTTTTGAAGTTTCTGGTCCAATAGTGAGTTTTTGATCCGAGGGTCGGATTGGAATTTCTGAAGTTGCAGTAGCTCTGTCATGTCATTTGGGACGTGTGTGCAAAATTTTAGGTCATTCGGACATGATTTGGTTATGTATTTGATCGAAAGTGTATTTTGATGAAATTTGAAGTTCTTAGGCTCAAATCTGTGATTTAATCGAGTTTCCGACTTTGTTTTAGGTGTTTTGAAGATTGGTACAAGTTTGAATGAGGTATTAGGTGTTATTGCTGCTTTTGGTTGAGGTCTCGGGGGCCTAGGGATGATTTCGGGTGGTTAACGGAGAAATTTCGAAGTGTTGCAGCAGCTGAAGTGTTCCTCTTCTGGTATTTTCGCATCTGCTTGGAAACTGCAGATGCGGCGCTACAGAAGCGGCTTTGCCCCCTTTCCCTCAGAAACTGCAGAAGCGTTGCTATATCTGCTAAAGCGGAGCCGCAAAAGCGACTTAGGCATTGCAGAAGCGGCTCAGGCATCGCAGATGCGGCCACCTGGCCCTTTAATGAAAACGGCAGAAGCGGCTCTTGTTCCGCAGAAGTGGGACCGCAGATGCGGTCCCTTGTCCGCAGAAGCGAAAATCCCTGTGCAGATATAGAAGATTAGAGGGTTAGTTTTCATAAGTTAGAAAAATCAAATTGAGCTCCGGGAAGGGTGATTTTTAGAGGGTTTTGAAGAGAAGATTATTGGGTAACGTTTCTTTAATCGCTTCTAGTTATATTTCATCATTTTGTAGTTAAATCTATCATTAAAATTTGAATTTGGGATAAAAACTTGGAAAAATTGGGTGAAACTTTATAGGCTAAATTATTAGATTTTGAGTGGGTGTTTGACCTTCGATTTGGGAGATTTTTATATGGTTAGACTCGTGAGAGTACGAGGGTTCTGAAAATATAAAAATTATTTGATTCTGATATGTTGGCCTGAAGAGCATTTTGGTCATTTTGCCTAATTTCACGCCGTAGCTTTGAATTAAATAGCAAAACAAGTTGTTTGCGAAGTTATTTATAATATGTAACTGATTGAGTAGATTTGGGCCATTTGGAGTCGGATACTCGTGGCAAAGGCGTGGTTTCTAGTTGATTTTGAGCCGGTTCGAGGTAAGTGATTTGTCTAATCTTGTGTGGGGGACCGTTCTCCTTAGGCATTGTTATTTGGTATTTGAATGCCTTGTACGCGAGGTGACGAGCGCGTACTTGAGCCGATCGTTGAAAATTCGGTTTTTACTTAAGATATTGAGATTTAGTTTCTTTCATATTTGCCTTATTCTACTTGAAATTATAACATGTGCTAGATTATAAAAGTATGTTTAGTTGATTTGACTTGCTTAAGTTGTCTTGACTGGATTATGTGAAGCATGCTAGGCCAATACTTTCTGTTGATTGTCTTTTGTACTTCATTCATGTGTATCTTCTGGCTGTGATTGCGCAATTAATTTGGGACTACGGATGTGAGATTCCGGTAGCTCCCCCCTTATTTGTTTACTTTGGGACTACGGGTTCAATTCCTGATAGATCCCCCTGTACTTTTACTTTGGGACTGCGGGTTAGATTCCCGATAGATCCCCCTGCACATTGATGGTTGGACTACGGGACGATATCCCGGGAGATCCACTGGACAGTTGAGAAAATTGCTACAGGACGGTATCCTGGGAGACCCTCATTGTTATCATTGGTATTGAGTTGTATTTATTCTGTGTTTACTCTGTTCTTGTGTAGTTGTTATTGCCTCGTTGACCTGTCTTATTCACTATTATATTCAACATTTCTGTTAGATTTTCATACTGTTAATTATTATTATATTTTACCTCAGTAGGGCCTTTACCTTCCTCGTTACTACCCTACCGAGGTTAGGCTTGGCATTTACTGAGTACTGTTGTGGTGTACTCATGCCCTTCATGCGCATATTTTTCATCTGCAGATCCATGTACCTCTACTCACGCGCACTATCCTTGAGGCGAGGAGTTACACGGAGACTTCGAGGTATATCTGCCGCATCCCCAGGCCAGGAATCTGTATTCTATTCCAGCTTTAGTATTTAGGCTATTCCATTTCTCTCAGTTGTTTAGATATTCTGGAGTTAGAACAGCGTACTATGCTACTGTTAGCCTGTGGTTCCCGTGAGTTTCTGGGTTTTGGGTTGAGATTTTTTTGACTTCCGCACTTATTATGAGTTGTATATGCCGAGTGGCAGTTATATACATATTTTTTCCAGTTATTCAGTCTAAATTTGTTGTTTTCGCAAATTATGTTAAATTGTTCCGTACTGTTAGGCTTACCTAGTTGTAGGAATTAGATTCCATCACGACATGTTCATGGAGGGTGAGCAGGGGTCGTGACATTTCTTAGCTGTTGTTAATGCTTTACTGAGTTTTACACCATTGTATTTTTTCTTTTCTTTTTTCTTTATAATGGTGTGATTTGAAGCATGCTTGGACTTGGGGGTCTATCAAATTAAAAGCTTCTTTTTTTTTTGTTGTTATTGTTGTTTCTTTATAGCGGGATATTCTCACTACTAAAAATCACCTGTTTACCGACGCAAGTTACCGACAGATTTCCGTCAGTAACAAGGCTTTACCGATGGAAATCCGTTGGTGAGTGATTGGTAGGTAAATCCTTCCTCGGTAAAATATACCGAGGAATCCGTCGGATATACTGATGGTTGTCCGTCTGTACTTACCGACAGACCGCCAAATAAATTTACGTACCGACGGATATCCGTCGGTATATTATAAAATAATATAATATTAATAATAATATCAATACCGACGGAGGTCCGTCGATAAATTAAAAATAATAATTTAGTAATATAACAATTAAAAATATGAATAAATTCATTTTTCAATAGATATCCGTCAGTATTTTCAATAAAATCTGAAAATTTGGTTCAAGAATACCGACGGACTCCCTTGCTAATTAAGAATTCTGGATTGAAAATGAATAATTGTTCCGATGGACTCTGTCGGTAAGTTCCTCGGTAAATCTGGTACATTTTTGGCAAGCAGTGCCTATTTTTTGTTGCACTACCTGTCAGCAGAATATTACAATACAAACTAAATTGCAACCACAATAAAACTCAACTTAACAACAAAAAAAACTTTTTATACTATATCTAAACATTCAAATTATCCCATCAAACATCCAAATATCAAAATTATCTCATCAATCATCAAAACTATCCAACCAAACATCAAGACGTAACATTCAAAGTTAACATCCAACTAAACAACAATCCAACCAAACATAAAATCACTCATCTTCGGGTTCCCCCTCATCTTCTTCATCATTTGTAATATTTCCATCACTTTCATCCTCTTCACAATTGTGGTTTTTTGGCGGAGAGCATCGGCTTTTTTTTTTGCGGAGAGCGGGACAAGCCGATTATGTGATTCACTTGAGCCTTGAGGGACTCAATGCCATTCCTAAGTGTGTCTCTTATCTTCTTTCTTTTTTTTCATTCATCGGCACAATTCTTAGAATGTTGTTGAATTATCCGCCGCATATCCTCAAGGTCCTCATTTTGTACGATAGTGGATGTCCCAATACCTTGTAATCCACAAAAGAGAAGTGGAAAAAATACGCGAAGAGTTAGAATTGACTGATTCAACACCTAACTTGAAAATTCCGGAAGAGGAGAAACTTACTGGGAGCAATACTGATAAGTTACACAAAGAAGGCTTTAATTATTTTTTCAGTTTTACTCTTACTACTCTAAGAAGACATAATCATTACTCACTCATTTAAGAAAGAAATATAGATAATTTTGCAAAATAACCCTTATGACTAATACTATTGAAATTTTATTACTGAGCAAACCAATATTTTTATAAACAACATATAAAAAGGATTGGCATCATGGTACTAACCAGTTAGTACCTTTTTTCCTGAGTTTCTGCATTGTAGGAACTGACATCCACACAATTTGTTGTTAAAACCTTTCCATTACACACGACCACTATTTCCAAGGCATCAAGCTTTTGAATTGTACATCAGCGTAGAATAAAATGTAGTAGGAAAACGAGTGAGCTTTTTTGCCACTTAAGGCTGATGCATTCAGCATTCACAGGAATTAATTATGTAAACTTAATGTTTTTATTGAGTCAATATTAGCAAAGCCATGTGAACTAGGGACCCATAGCCCATAACAACTAGTTTTAGTTTGAAATGTCGATATTAAGTAGCAACTTTGATAACTAAGACCTTATATGTCGTTTGACTTGTTGGACAAATTAAAAGAAATTAATTTGAGAGCATAAACAAATCCACGCCTCGTTGAGTAGATAAAATTTTCCAAAATGTTCTTGTTCTTGGGCCTAGATAACAAAACTTGATCTCTAAAATTTATTGGACCCAGAATATAAAGTAAATGCGGACTTGAGTTAATCTTGCGGTGCTCAATAGAGAATAATAACCAGAGTTCAATATTAATAGGAACAAAACACAGCAAATGAAGATGTTAAGTTAACCATATCAGAACTAAATTTAGCATTTTCACTGCTTTTTCCAATCCATATCGGCTATTATTTACTTAAAGTTAACCAAATAACATAGAAAATATGCATGAAAATCACATCTTTGATAGTAAAAATTTCAATATTTCAAATAGAAGGTTAAGGATATCTATTTGAATATCTCTAAGGGTTCTCATAGAAGACTTAAAATATTTAACCAGAAAAGATAGCCTAAAAAGTAGTATTTGCAAACCTTAGAGTTTCTTCACAAAAAGAAGAGCTTATTAACCAAAAAAGTATATACCTTGTAGTCCACACGTGAGGCAATGAAAATTACGCTCGGAGGAAAGGTCGTATGCTCTACCCTTATACATGCCTCCAACCGCGTTCAACCGTAATGGGAGAGTTTCTTCCTCTGATGGCATGAGTGGCTGGCCTTGCTCATCGATCGGCTGACTCCTAACGAGCTCTTCCACTGCTTCTTTATACCAATTCTACATTAAAGTGAATTTTAGTTTATAAACAATCATTATAAAAGAATTTTAAGTTAATCTTGATCTTACATAAGTCTCCTCAACCCGTGTCTCAACCCAAGCTTCTTCCCCGACTTTGCTTTTTGTGTGGGTCTTCTTCCAAACCTCATCACGTGTCGAGGGTCTCTTAAGAGCAGCTTCCTGCAAATGAAACAAAAAGAGATAATAAATTCAAGTAATGTTAGAAAAAATCAAGACTGAGATCTTTAAATAATTACCAATCTCCTCTTATGAGTCCCCATAGACACTGAACCACAAGTGTGCAACGAGCCACCCTTCTCAAAATTACGAGCCAAACCATGAATTCTTGCCCCCATGTTTTAAAGTGAACGCTTTGCTATTTTTCATACAATAAGGACAAGCTAACTTTCCTACAGTCATCCACCCTGACAACATTCCATATGCGGAAAAATCATTTATAGTCCACATCAAAGCAGCACATAAGTTGAAGTTTTGTTTAGTTGATATGTCATATGTTACAACACCTTCATGCCATAAAATTTGTAATTCATTAATCAAAGGCTGCAAATATACATCAATCAAGCTCTTTGGATTGCGGGGACCAGGGATAATGCAAGTTAGGAACAAATATGGACTTGTCATACACATCTCAGGGGAAAGATTATACAGTGTGACAAAGACGGGCCAACGTGAATATGGAGTAGCTGAGATAGAAAATGGTGTGAATCCATCAGCACACAAACCCAACCGAATGTTCCTTGGTTCATTAGCAAAATCTGAAAACACTCTATCAAAGTGCTTCCATGCCACTCCATCAGATGGATGACATAGAACATCAGGTGGCCTTTTATTTTCATAGTGACACCTCATGTCTAAAGCGGAACTCATCGATGCATACAACCTTTTCAACCTTGGTATAAGAGATAAATAATGCATAGACTTAACCGTAACCTTATTCCCGCTAGCAAGCTGTTTAAAGAGAGACATTCCACAAAATTTACAGTTCTCTAAGTTTTCATCATCCTTATAATACAACATGTAACCCTTTTCACAATAATAAATTCTCTCGGAAGAAAGCCCTAACTTGGAAGCCAATCTCTTTGCCTTATAGTAATTATCGGGTATGTCTGGGTTCGGATTAAGTTCATTCATAAGCTCAATCATATAGTCCATGCCCGCTTGAGAAACACTGGCATCTGATTTAATACTTAGTAGTCTAGTCGCTACAGACAACTTAGAGTGTGACATGTTGTTGCAAAGTGGACGACTAGCAGCCTCTAACTGTGCATAAAAATGATTTGCCTCTTCATTGGGAGCTTGATCAACATATTGTTGGTTGCCATCGTCATTGTACATTCCAAAAGCATTCATAACCATTTCATATAATCTAGGATCTTGACTACTTCCACCAATATCAAAATTATGGTTATAAATATTATCATCACTACCCTCAGTCTCCCCATGACTAGTCCACACATAGTAATTATCCATAAAGCCCTTACTATATAGATCAGTCATAACATCCTCTAGTTTTAACCATTTTCTGCACTTGCATTTCGCATACGGGCACCTAATCATCTCCTTATTTTGGCTAAATGACACAGCATGATTAATAAACTCATCAGCACCTTGTACAAATTCATTTCTTAAACCCCGCCGATTAGGAAGATTCCTATCGTACATCCACATACGATGTTCCATCTACATATACAAACAACAAATTTATTATTCTTACTCATTTAATTTTATAACAATTACAACATAAGAATACTGACAGTGACACTACAACAAAAAGGACTTATGTAGATTTGACCTAGGCTGGGCAACTTATGCGAAATGCAATTTCTATCCTACCCGGCCCATTCGAAAGGTTAACAAAAAGCATTAGTTCTGTACTCCACTATTTCCTTTTTGAAATCATTAAAGCCACAGAAACAAATCCCAAGAAATCCAACCACATATAAGTATTAACATCTTTTTCTCTAGAATTCACACAAGAAATTGCAATATATATTGATGCTTCTCTGAAGATTTAGTTTCAAATTGACTATCCTACGTTTGATCAAAATGTCTTCCATATGTGGAAACTATATGCATACCAACACTTAGACATATATATAACTATGGCGTATATGGTTAAAGGCTTACATTAGAATCAACTATGTTCCAACTTAATCCTAATTGAAAGGAGAGTTCAAAGAAGTAAGCCCCAAGTTGTAGTACATAATATATATAATGTAGTCCCAGATAGTAAATTTAGACACTTTCATAAAGGGGAAACAGTTAATCCATGTTAAACTGAAATACACAAAGAACTTAAGAAAAATAGTATGATTTCTTGCTTAAAATCTGCAGTTAATCCATGTTCAACAGAAGGATTGACTACAAGAAGGTGACACTACCCTAATTTTGAGATTTCGGGCAGAAATAATTCGAAAATAGAGAGAGAAAAAAAACTCACCGGATAAATTTGCCTGAAGGTCACCGATGAGCGCTGAGTAGAGAGTTAGCCGCATATAATCTGGAAGGAGTTAGCGCTTCTTCGAGAGTTTGCCGGGGAAGGAAAAGCGTAAACATGGAGCGCTTCTTCGAGAGTTGGTAGGGTTTCGTTCTTTTCCCAATTCCTTTTCCCGCCTTCTAATTACAAGCTAGTGTAAAAAAAGAAAAAAAATTACATTTAGAAATTAGATTTTATTCTTTTTACTTTTAAAAATGATATTTTTTTTTCAATGTTCGTTGCTACTAAAATTCATATATAAAAAATGAAATTTACACTATACAATATCAGCACACTTTTCTTATAAAAAGTCCAAGAGCCTCCTTAACAGGACTTCTCGTAAATGTCCAAAATTCAGCTTCTTATATTTAAATCTTATTAAATAATTAAATAAGATATATTCCAATTATTTAAAAGGTTCTTTCATCAATTTAACTTTTAACTTTTGGGGTTCCCATTTTTATAATGACACATGATTGTAAGAGAATCCAATTAAATTATTTTTCAAATTCATCATATGAGTAAAATTATTTTTCAAGTTAAAAAAAACACTTATGATACATAAATTTATTTCATAAAAAGAGTATTAGAGATTAGAAAAATAGAACACAAAGTAAAAAAGATTAGTATAATATTAAGAATGACATACAAGTGTTTGAGTAAGCACAATCAAAGCTAAATCCTGGACAAGAATAAGCTTTCAAAACTATATTATAAAAAGTCGACTCTGGTATAGCAAGATTATCCTTTATAGATGTGTCACGACCCCAAATCCCAGTCGTGATGGCGCCCAACATATTACTAAGCAAACCCGACAAATTTACCAACCTTAACCCTTTTTATGTAATTCATAATTCAACTAACACAATTAATTACTAAGTCATAATACTGAAAGTCTGGAATATAGTTAAACATGCGGAAAACCCAAGTGGAAATACTACTACACAACCCAATCGATCAGGTGTCACAAGTCTGAGCCTCTATTACACGAGTGTCAACCTACTACATATTTTTCTAAAGAAAATGCAGAATAAAACAAATAGGATAGATGGGAAGATCAGGACTGCGAACACCATGCAGCTACCTTAATGCTTCCGGATACGATACTCGACAAAGATAGTCTCACTCAGCCTCAGTAGGTGCACCTGTATCTGCACACGAGGTGCAGGGAGTAAAATGAGTACTTCCAACCCAGAGAGTAATAAACATAAATAAAGGCTGAGAGTAAGAAATCCTAAATAGGCACAAGATAAGCTATAATCACAACAGTTCACCAGGTAACATCAATTAAGATAACCAACAAAATTAATAATGTTGCATCAGAGAAATAAATAATGACACTCAAATATGCAATGCAACACATAAACCGGTACTCTCTAGTACCCACTGCGGCATGCAGCCAGAGCCATCCATTTATTTATCGTCGACGGTGCTCACTGAGGGTATGTACAGACTCCGGAGGGGCTCCTACAGCCTAAGCGCAATATCATGCCATCTCGTGGCATCAAATCTAGGTTGTCGGCCTCATATCAATCTCAATATAATACCGCTGCGGCTCGCAGCCCGATCCCATAAACATAATACCGCTGCTGCGCGCAGCCCGATCCCATAATCAGTCCAAAATCACATAAGCCTCTCGGCATAATAGCAATTAAATTATTTTGCCCAAACTTCATTAGAAATATTATTTAAGTCCCAAGTTTTGAGAATAGTGGTTGAGTTTGCAAAACAGTATTTAATACTAGGACTGAGTTCAATTTTCTACACACATGGTAAGAAACCAGTAAAACAATCCTTGAAGGATTCAAACAGTTGGCACGAAGCCCAATTATGATAATTAATCCATTTAATAGGATATCAATTCAACTCCAAGCAATTAGGTAGTATTTTCATTAAGCGGGACGGACCAAGTCACAATCCCCAACGGTACTCTACCCCAAGCCCGTTATCCGGCGTGCAAGTCACCTCAATATAGCACTATGATGTGCAAATTGGGGTTTCAAACCCTCAATACAGCATTTACATCTATTACTAACCTCAAACCGGCTATTTCTTTAATTCGCGATGCCTTTGCCCTTCGAATTAATCTCCACGTGCGTCGAATCTATCAAAATCAGAACGAATACGTCACAATATGTAATGGGAACAAAGCCCATTGAAAAGAATCGAAAAATATCAAGATTCTCGAAATTAGCGAAAACCCGAGCCCCGGGCCCACGTCCTGAAATTCAGAAATTTTTATATCAACGTGTTCCTTATCTCCCCACGAGTCTAACCATACAAAATTTACAATTTCCCATATCGTTTCGACTTTCAAATCCTCAATTATATCCGAGAGGGTTTTCTAAGTTTTTCTCCCTTAAATTCACTGATTAACGATAAAACTTGCAATAGATTCGAGTAATATAACCAAAATTGAGTTAAGAACACTTACCCTGTTGTTCTCTATGAAAATCTATCCAAAAATCGCCCTATCCGAGCTCCAAATTGCAAAAATGGAAAATGGGTTCGAAGTCCCATTTCCAAAACTTAACATTCTGTCTGGCATTGTTCACGCCACTGTTCACGTCACTGTTCACGGGGTACTATTCACGGGGTACTGTTCATGGGGTACTACTTCTGCAATTTTTCTAAGTCCGAAATCACTCCGAGACACCTCCGAAACACTCTCGAGCCCTTGGGGCTCATAATCAAACATATACACAAACTCAACAACATCCTACGAACTTAACTGTGCGATCAAATCGCCAAAATAACTTCATATACCACGAATTAAACTTTTAAATCCAAGAATTCTTTCAAATTTCATAAAACATCAAATTTTCCATTTTGAGTCCGAAGCACGTCAAATGACGTCCGTTTTCAGCCAAACTTTACATAAAGTGCTTAAACCATATATAAGACATGTATCGGGCGCCGGAACCAAAATACGGGCCCGATACCATCACTTTATAATCAAATTTCATTTCCATTTTCCTTAAATATTTTCAAAAAATAATTTTACTCAAAAATTCCTTTCTCGGGCCTGGGACCTCAGAATTCGATGATTCTTGTTCCTATGAGTCAAAAATAATAATACGAACATCCTTCAATCGAAATTCAATTCGGAGCTCGTTTGCTCAATGAGATATCCATTTCGCTCGTTAAACAATTAACACATGTTTCGCGTCAAAAACCCAATCGCGACTTTGTGAAATTAAACCAAACTTTCCAGATCAGTCCTATAATTCATTATCAAAATTCTGAAAGTCTCGAAATCAAATTTTGATCACTAGAACTAAAAATGGACCTTTGGATCATTACATGCTTATGCTCAAAGCGGCAAAAATCTTCCAAATACTCTTCCAAAACTTATCCGAGCCTCATGGGACCCCGACCAAACATGCCAACATAATTCATAGCATCATTCAAACCAATTCCAATCATCAAAATACCTCAAACAACATCAAATTACCCAAAACTCATCAAATTCAAGCCTAAGTTTCTAAAAACTTCCGAAATGCACTTTCGATCAAAAACTCGACCAAACGATGTCCGAATGACCTGAAATTTTGCACACACATCCCAAATGACACAATGAAGCTATAGCAACTCTCGGAATTTCATTCTAACTCCCGGATCAAATCTTACCTATCAACCGGAAATCGCCAAAATACTAACTTCGCCAATTCAAGCCTAATTCTAGATCGGACCTCCAAAACCACTTCCGATCACTCTCCTGAGTCACAAATCACCTCCCGGAGCTAACTGAACCATCGAAATTTACATCCGAGCCCTCTAACTCATAAGTTAACATCCGGTTGACTTTTCCAACTTAAGCTTTCTTAAAAGAGACTAAGTGTCTCATTTCTTATCAAAACCATTCCAAATCAACCTGATTACACAAGATACGGATAATGAAGCATAAAGAAGCTGAAAATGGGGAAAACAGGGTGGTAACTAATGAGGCGACGGGTCGAGCCGTCACATCCTCCCCAACTTAAACAAACGCTCGTCCTCGAGCGTACCCAGAGTTGTCCTAGAAGCCAACCAAAAGCTGAATGACCTTATCAAGCATAAACTTGGGGGTGATCCCACGTCACCCTATCTCAGATGGGTCCGATACCACGTTTTAACTAAAATAACACAATCCAATCTAGCCTATAAATCATAGAATCACATTTCTCTTTTCGAAATCATACACAAGATCAGAACCTCACACCTATATTCAGAATAAGTCTGAACCAGCTGTAATAGACCATGCCTGCAACCTCGGGTGCAATTATATGATATACCAATAACTCAAACACATGCAGCGATAACTTCCATTCACATCAGCAGCCCACAACAACCAAATACCGGTAGAAATATCTTATTAGCCAAGGTCTCGTTCCAACACTTTCATATACTGCCAACGGTAATTGAAACACGCAATAAACCATAATCATTGCTCAGATCAACCATTCATAAGGCCATTTCTTCTCTGGCAATTACCATAACAAATTTTTTGAACTGAACCTTGATATTTACCCATCAAACATGCTGAAATCAAATCCGTTCGTATTCATTAATGACCTCAACGATCACTTCGAACCCAACACACCACTCTAGTGATATGACACATCAATACAGGCCTAAGCCACAACTTGCATAATATGCGCACTAATAAGAAACAGTCCGAACATACTCGAATCATGAAAATGACTCAACTGAGAGAGATGTACCTCAAACTCACTAGTACTGCCACAAAAACAAGGCTGAGACCCTGTCTCACATCATAGAAATAGGACACACAAATTTAACCCGCAAGGTCATGTTTCCACACATCTTTGCTGCAACACGCGATCCTATCCAAATAGTACTCCACATGAAACATATCTAGTCATAATGCTTGAAATCGACAATCATGCTCAATTGATGTCTGGAGCCAAAGAAAATCATTACACCCACAGTGAAATAAATAACGCACACCACACAAACCTGATAGAACATAACCGGTACGTTATTCACCGAGCAACACCCAGTTTCTCATCCTGCTCGAATTCCACTACTACAACTCCTACCAGAGCCATACGATCCGGTGCCCGGCCCCAAATTGATACCGAAATCAACAACCTCGCCCGGCGACATGCCTAGCCAAAAGAAACGCATCCGAAAAGTCCCTCAACACCGGAACTAAATTAATGATAGCATCCTTTGCACTGACATCCATCGCGAATGCCCAATTAAGAAAGCAATCCTTCCCAACCGTCCGCTGGTTCTTTGAAATATAAACCAATCTGCTAGAACATAATCCAACGCACTTCATCACTCAACCCATGGCATTTTCGGTATTGCCCGTAGCGCAATAGTTCAGAATCACTCAACACTAAGACAACTAGTCTGAATTCTGACATCACATCCAAAATCTAACATACCATCAAACAAAGATCCACTCGAGCCTCCAAATCTCGATTGTTGCTAAACGATGCCGGTACACACGATCCACAACCACAACCTAGCGTGTACATGAGAACTCCCAGTCTCCAACTCTATATGGCACACAAATCATCATACCTGATCCTAATGTCGCTGTTCGAACACGTGCACACCTTTAATACCCAATCATTCCACGGTAAATACTCTAAAATTTCCACGTACCATACAAGCAATTCGAATACCAACAGTCGATCCAGCCTGAAAGTGCCGCAATACTACCGAAATATCATCAGTTTAATCACATTATTTTTTTTCTGAGACATATACTCTAGTCAAATCACTTCCAATCAGCAATACAATTTCCTTAATCATCTGAAGATCATTTCTCTATTCACCTAAAACTGCATGTGTCGCCTAAGAAGGTTATGAATTTCCATTTAGAACTGAACTGCTCAGGCAATAAGCCACTCCAGACATAATCAAAAGTCGCATATGATGCCTCAATGTACCAATAGGTTACCTATTCGAACGCGATACAAAAGAAAATGAACTTTGGAAGGAATTACCAACCTCACGCACTAATACGGACTTTCCTTAGAAAAAGGAAGTAAGGCATACAAAAATAGCATATAGATAACTATACTCAACATCACACTGTTGCGGCATGCAACCCGATCCAAATAACATACCCATAGCGGCGTGCTACCCGATCCACACATAGATCTCACATAAGGAGATGCACATCGAGCCAAATTTGCTTATTACAACAAAATACCGAATATCGGTCATACGCATGCTAAGTGCATAATAACATCTCTGAGGGACATATAGCGCTACAAGATACAAAACTCAAGCACAACTGAGGTGCGATATACAATCTGAATTTCAAGAGCTAAGCTGCTCATATAACATCATTCCTACGCAGATCTTCAACACATAAGCAATTTCTCAAGCCATCTCACAACTCACATGGTGCAATGTATCACTACATGGAATATCTGGCAATGTAACATCAACTTGACTGCTCCTCCATGAGGATCGCATTACTAAAATGAACACATCTAGCCTGATATAGAACCATTATTCACATTAAGTCTATCCACCGACTTCAAAATGATTCTGATCACAATGAACTTGTCTGACAACCTTTCAAGGGTCCATAATAACTCCCTTTTTCTCATAACACACAATAACAACCATCATAATCGGAGTAATCCTCCCTAGTTCACAACCCAATAGGCCAAGTTCCCTCCATGCATGAATTCCTCAATTTAACGACACCATCACAACCTTCATACTTGGTTTACATCTTTAATAAATCAAGTGACTACATGCCATACTTATATAATCTTCCCGTTGGACACACTCCCACAACCTACCACAATAATATCTGGGGCGTACCTCCAGACCACCGGTCTCACTAACGTTGAAAAGCGGTCAAGAATCATTAACCAGGATGCAAAGCCCTTATTGCGGAACACCGATCTCAGGTGATGTTGAAGACAATACCAACTCACCTTAAACATCGAAACTTCTTTCCTGCTCATCCGAGCTCATGACATCCTTGTCAAAATTTTCCTTCACTCGTTCCATTCTCGGCCTAATTTCCACAACCAAATCTGATTCGCCAGCATGCCTCATATTAGAACCAACATAGCATATAACCATACAATAAACTTAATCAACAGCAAACTCCCCAACTTGGCTCAAAGCCATAGATCAAAATGCACTCAATAAATCATAACGCATATACTCTATTGTTGCCATAATACCATAGTGAGATTGAACTCGCTCCTTCATAAGCTTGTGGAAAAACAAATCATCTGGAATTTTAACTCTTCTACAATTCTTGCATTCACTCACACAACAGTTAAGCCCACTCTCTAGGCGGCCCAATTTAGATTTCAACACATATTCTTCACTTGTAAATGAGATCTTCTAATAGACAACATAAGGGTCACACCACTTTAGAATACTCCGTAGGAGATAACCCACATGCTTTGCCTCCAATTAACATTTTGTATACCTTCCACTGTCATACACATTACATAGTCACTTAATCTTCCTGAATCGAAACTCATACCGTAACATGAAATTTACTTCACTCCAAATAGGAGACATGAAAAGATTCTTCACGCGCCCATAACTCGGGGCGACACATCTAATCACAATGAAAATCAAACACCTAATAGTTCGTCTATCATCCTACAGCCCTTCCTTGTCACTTCCAACTCATATAGATACATCTCGCAGTACTAACATACTCATCATATAGCTATCCAACCATCATTCCCACTAATAGGGACAATACCGAACATATAAGTTCAAAACACTTGCTCACGCAATCAGCACCTCGGTGCTCAAGCCATAAGCAAAGACCCGGCCTCACGTCCTCCAGACTGGCCCAACATAAACTCACAGGGATTATATCTCACCCCTCAATTGGGGAATCACAAGCCATCGAGGAATATCTGATACTGAGCGCTCATGCGCGCATACGAATGCATGGAAGGAATTTCAAAAGTTTCTTTTCAAGATGAATCAAGGACGCACGATAAGAATTTAAGAATGTGAAGTTTTTCCTAAAGGTTCTACAGCCTCTCGAGGATAAATATAGACTCCACTAAACCTGCTCACGACTCGCGAGACCAAGTAACCTAGGCTCTGATACCAACTTGTCATGACCCCAAATCCCAGTCGTGATGGCGCCCAAAATACTGCTAGGCAAGCCCGACCAATTTACCAACCTTTACCCTTTTTATGTAATTCATAATTCAATTAACACAATTAATTACTAAGTCATAACACTGAAAGTCTGAAATGTAGTTAAACATGCGGAAAACCCAAGTGGAAATACTACTACACAGCCCAATCGATCAGGTGTCACAAGCCTGAGCCTCTAATACACGAGTGTCAACCTACTACATATTTTTCTAAAGAAAATACGGAAAAAAACAAATAGGATAGATGGGAAGATCAGGACTGCGAACGCTATGCAGCTACCTTAATGCTTTCGGATACGATACTCGACAAAGATAGTCTCACTCAGCCTCAGTAGGTGCACCTGTATCTGCACGCGAGGTGCAAGGAGTAAAGTGAGTACTTTCAACCCAGAGAGTAATAAAAATAAATAAAGGCTGAGAGTAAGAAATCCTAAATAGGCACAAGATAAGCTATAAGCACAGCAGTTCACCAGGTAATATCAATTAAGATAACGAACAAAATTAATAATGCTGCATCAGAGAAATAAATAATGACAGTCAAATATGCAATGCAGCACATAAACTGGTACTCTCTAGTACCTACTACGGCGTGCAGCCAGAGCCATCCATTTATTTATCATCGACGGTGCTCACTGGGGGTGTGTACAGACTCCGGAGAGGCTCCTACAGCCTAAGCGCAATATCAAGTCATCTCGTGGTATCAAATCTAGGCCGTCGGCCTCATATCAATCTCAATATAATATCGCTGCGGCTCGCAGCCCGATCCCATAAATAGAATACCGCTACGGTGCGCAGCCCGATCCCATAAATATAATACCGGTACGGCGCGCAGTCCGATCCCATAATCAGTCCAAAATCACATAAGCCTCTCGGCACAATAGCAATTAAATTATTCAGTCCAAACTTTATTAGAAATATTATTTAAGTCCCAAGTTTTGAGAATAGTGGCTGAGTTTGCAAAACAGTATTTAATACTAGGACTGAGTTCAATTTTCTGTACACATGGTAAGAAACCAGTAAAACAATCCTTGAAGGATTCAAACAGTTGTCACGAAGCCCAATTATGATAATTAATCCATTTAATAGGATATCAATTCAACTCCAAGCAATTAGGTAGTATTTTCATTAAGCGGGACGGACCAAGTCACAATCCCCAACGGTACTCTACCCCACGCCCGTTATTCGACGTGCAAGTCACCTCAATATAGCACTATGATGTGCAAATTGGGGATTCAAACCCTCAACACGGCATTTACATCTATTACTAACCTCAAACCGGCTATTTCTTTAATTCGCGATGCCTTTGCCCTTCGAATTGATCTCCACGTGCGTCGAATCTATCAAAATCAGAACGAATACATCACAATGCATTATGGGAACTAAGCCCATTCAAAAGAATAAAAAAATATCAAGATTCTCAAAATTAGCAAAAACCCGAGCCCCGGGCACACGTCCCAAAATTCAAAATTTTTTATATCAACGTGTTCCTTATCTCCTCACGAGTCTAACCATACCAAATTTAACAATTTCCCATATCGTTTCGACCTTCAAATCCTCAATTATATCCGAGAGAGTTTCTATGTTGTTCTCCCTTAAATTCACTGATTAACGATAAAACTTGCAATAGATTCGAGTAATATAACCAAAATTGAGCTAAGAACACTTACCTCGTTGTTCTCTATGAAAATCTGTCCAATAATCGCCCTATCCGAGCTCCAAATCGCAAAAATAGAAAATGGGTTCGAAGTCTCATTTCCAAAACTTAACATTTTGTCTGGTACTGTTCACGAACTGTTCATGCCACTATTCACGTCACTGTTCACGTCATTGTTCATGGGGGTACTATTTCTGTAATTTTCTGCAATTTTTTTAAGTTTGAAATCACTCCGAGACACCTACGAAACACTCTCGTGCATTCGGGGCTCCTAACCAAACACATACACAAACTCAACAACATCCTATGAACTTAACCTTGCGATCAAATCTCCAAAATAACGTCATATAACACGAATTAAACTTTAAAATCTGAGAATTCTTTTAAATTTCATAAAACATCAAATTTTTCATTTTGAGTCCGAAACACGTCAAACGGCGTCCGTTTTCAACCAAAATTTACATAAAGTGCTTAAACCATATATAAGACATGCACCAGGTGCCGAAACCATAATACAGGCTCGATACCATCACTTTCTAATCAAATTTCATTTCCATTTTCCTTAAATATTTTTAAAAAATAATTTTACTCAAAAATTCATTTCTCGGGCCTGGTATCTCGGAATTCGATGATTCTTATTCCTATGACTCAAAAATAATAATACGAACATAGCCCTTCAATCGAAACTCAATTCGAAGCTCGTTTGCTCAGTGAGATATCTATTTCACTCGTTAAACAATTAACGCATGTTTCGCGTCTAAAACTCAATCACGACTTGATGAAATTAAACCAAACTTTCCAGATCAGTCCTATAATTCATTATCAAACTTCTGAAAGTCTCGAAATCAAATTTCGATCTCTAGAACTAAAAATGGACCTTTGGATCATTATATACTTTTGCTCAAAACGACAAAAATCTTCCAAAAACTCTTCCAAAACTTATCCGAGCGTCATGGGACCCCGACCAAACATGCCAACATAATTCATAACATCATTCAAACCTGTTCCAATCATCAAAATACCTCAAATAACATCAAATTGCCCAAAACTCATCGAACTCAAGCCTAAGTTTCTAAAAACTTCCGAAATACACTTTCGATCAAAAACCCGACCAAACGATGTCCGAATGACCTAAAATTTCGCACACACATCCCAAATGAAACAATGAAGCTATAGCAACTCTCGGAATTTCATTCTGACTCCCGGATCAAAATCTCACCTATCAACTGGAAATCGCCAAAATACTAACTTCGCCAATTCAAGCCTAATTCTATACCGGACCTCCAAAATCACTTCCAATCACACTCCTAAGTTAAAAATCACTTCCCGGAGCTAACCAAACCATCAGAATTTACATCCGAGCCTTCTAACTCATAAGTCAATATCCGATTGACTTTTCCAACTTAAGCCTTGTTAAAAGAGACTAAGTGTCTCATTTCTTATCAAAACCATTCCAAATCAACCTGATTACATAAGATACGGATAATGAAGCATAAAGAAGCTAAAAATAGGGAAAACAGGGTGGTAACTCATGAGACGACGGGACGAGTCGTCATAAGATGCCTCCGGCAAAATCGAAATAATATTCTTATGTCATACATTACTTGCAAATGTCAAATCAAGAGGAATGATATTGTTAGTTTGACCATATATATAATAGACTAAGTTAAAATTGATCTTTTATTGAATATAGGTTGATTTTGAAAAAAAATATGCCCCTCATGCTACTGAAAACTTAGATCCGCTAAATAGCTTTGGTACGTTCGATATATAGAAGTTTTGACAATAACGCCATATATGTAGAACTTATGATACTGGTGTGAGCACGTGATTTTTGCTCTATATATGAGTTATTCCCAAAATACAAACAAAAATGATTTTTTTCTTTATTTCTATAATTTTTGAGAATTTTGTGTTAATTGTGTGCATGTTATTTGTGCATGTTAAATCATATAAAATACAAAATATGCATTTTTGCATTTAGGATTTTAAATTTTCATTTTTTAGTATTAATTAGGTACTGATTTGTTTTAGAACAAAATTTAAATAAAATCACAAAATTAGTTCCTAGGCATTTTTAATTGATAATTGATTTTAGGATTTAAATAGTTTAATTAGGTTTTGTTTTAATCTTTACAAAAAATCAGAAAATATAAAATACAAAAATATAAAAAATGAAAACATAAACAAAAAGAAATAAATAAACCACAAGAAGGAAGGAAAATTAGATTTGGAAAAAAACATAAGGAGCTGGATCATTAATCCCGCCCAAAACTCAATTCAAACCCAACATCCACCCAGGCCCAAGCCCCATTTCCCGATCCGGTCCAGCACCATGGAGATCAAAACGACACCGTTTTAGAATCCTTTAATCTCAGTCATCTATAACTCTTGATCCAACGGTCACTAGTCGCCCGTAGTTAAATATACAAAGGTCGGAGGATTTAATTAAGTCCAAAATTAATTGTATCGTCCCCATCAGCGTAACCCTAGTCTCGCTGGAGCTCCTCGCCGGCGGGAAACACAGTCTACACAGGTCGCTGTCAAATTCACACCAAACAACCGCTATGAAACCCTCTTCCCACCCCTATATTTGCTTTCCTTCAAATCTCGCCATAACCCCACGAATAACGCATTTTCTTTCGCCGGAACCCTACCGCCGGCGAATGTCACTTCATCCAAACCAACCCAAATTAACATCTCAGCATCCTCTCTCTCTCCTCTACCCAACCCACATGGCTATGTGTCTCAAGTGTAGCCGGAGCGGCTCGAATGTTCATTTCAATCTCTCCGGCCAAAACCCTAGAATAGCCAAAACACGTGTAAATGATGGGAATTCCCTCATGAGGATTGGATCATCAATAGGGCTCCAATACCCCTAGAGCTGATTAATTTTGAAAAAATGTCGATTGGCCGGAGTTTGTGTACCAGTAAGTTTTTTTTAGCATTCTTTTTCTTTTCTTTCTCGCTTCCCGTTTATTTGCACGTATGAATTCTGGTATATGTTTTTTATTCCATTTTTAATTGGTTTAAGCTCTAGAAATTGAGTAATTCAGATTATGTGGCCTGTTAACTAGCTTAATAGCTTCTCTTATTAGAAATAATTAGTTAGATTCAGTCAATTTTGTGATTAAAATCAGTATTAGTTAAATTCTGTCCAATAGTCAATAGTTAATTGAACTAATTTTATTTTGCAAATTAAGGGTTATTCGATTAGATAATTGAATTAGGATATTATAGTTGTTAAAGGAAAACAGTAATTACAAAACTAAAGGAGGGGTATTTTGGGGTATAAAAAAGGGCAATTTGGCAAATTTTGAAGTAAAGTGAGGTTAAAATAGGGAATACCTAGGATGGAACCTTCTAGATAAGGGGGCATTAGTATAATTTTCATACATAGATGTGGTTATTTGTTACCATTCTTAAGTAAGGGGTTTTAAAAATAATAAAGGAGGGACTAAGGTGCAAATTCTGAAATTGAATTTCCCACCTTAAAA
>MU693474.1:3126-37018 GCA_026770625.1 Nicotiana glauca
GAGTTGTCGAGGTAGCTGCCTGACGTCCGCAGGAGCCGACTCCTCCCCTATCCCTTTTTATTATCTTTCCGCAGCTTTTGAAACTATGTATTATTGGAGTCTTATTTCACTGTATTGTTAGAGGCTCTAGACTCATGACCCCCAGGTCTTTGGGAGTGTATTCAGCATTATCTTGATATTCGGCTTATATCTATCTGTAAATTGAAACTTTTAGCGTTATTGTTGATTAATGATATTCAAATAACTAGTTTTGAGCTTCATGCTCGGGTTGAGAGTGTACATGGTCGGGCTTGCCTAGCAATTGTGTTGGGCGCCATCACGACCGAGATTGGGGTCGTGACACATATCCTACCTCATTGGGCTGAAGCAAAAGGAAAGTTTGCCCCCAACTGGCATGGGCCATTTGTTTTAACCCGAGTGTTGTCCAATGGCGCATTATATTTGACAAATGTGGAAGGAAAATGTGTAGAAATTGCTATAAAGTCTGATGCAGTCAAGCGATACTATGTATGATTTCTTTGTCTAATTGTACTTAATTGTATTTGGCATATTTTGAGATTGAAATAATGAAGGCATTTTGTTCTGCTATCCAAACACTTTATCCTTTGCTATCCCTTTTGAGCCTTATTTTATTTTCTCTCGTACCCCTCTCTCGGAATCACTAACAAAACGCGAAAACATGAGCAAGGAAGATCAACGGAGAAACAAGAAGAATAGTCCAAAAGAAAAGAAAAAGAAAAAGAAAAGAAAAGAGAGGAAAAGAGAAGAGAAAAGAAAGAAAAAGAGAAAAGAAAAAAGAAAAGAAAAGAGAAAAGAAAAGAAAAAAAAAGCAAAAAAACAAAGAAGAGAAAAGAAAAATGAAGAAAAGAAAAGAAAGAAAAGAAATGAAAAGAAGAGAAAAGAAAAATGAAGAAAAGGAAAGAGAAGAAAAATAATGAAAAGAAAGAAAAGAAAAGGGGAAGAAAGGGAAGATCACAACAACAGAGTAATTCGATGACCTGAACTACGTTTGACTTGATCCCGAAAGGGTACGTAGGCAGCCTCTCTGAGGTTCAGTCACAACTAAACAAAAATCCAAAAGTTCCCCAAGAAGGAAACTGGGGCACAAGTTGTGGTCATTGTAAAAAGCTGATTCCGAAAGTTGTAATTTTGACCCCCTGTTGAATTGTTTTGAGCCTTTATACCCTTCTTTCTAACCCCATCCAAAAACCTGTATTACGGTCCAAAGAATTACCTTCTGATCAATCTTCAGGAAGTGCCAATACGAGCAAGTAAAAGTGATTCATGTCAGGAGCAACATTCCGGTACAAGAAGAAAAAATGATGAAAATGAGAGAGTCTTATTGGTGAAAACCCTCACGGGCACCGTAAGGCGACGTGAGTTGAGAGAAACCAAAAATGAGAGAGTCTTATTGGTGAAAACCCTCATGGGCACCGTAAGGCGAAGTGAGTTGAGAGAAATCAAAAATGAGAGAGTCTTACTGGTGAAAACCCTCACGGGCACCATAAGGCGAAGGTGAGTTTTTCGGATGAGCAGATGAGACAAGTCTATTGCTGAAATATGGTCAAGACATTGCAAGATGGGCAAGGTTTGGGTTTGGGTGAAAATCAGGTTATGGAAGTCCAGAACAACAAATGTGGCAATTGAGATTTGATTGGTTAGACAGACTAGGTTGGCTAATCCAAAATGCATAGCATGATCAATGGCACCAGCTGTTCTACTCAGATAAGTCTTCTTCTCTTCTTCCTTCATTACAAATCATCTATTTTCGGTTCTCTCTATCCTCAACCCCGAGGTCATTGCATTTCATTCTTTCGATGTCTGTCTTTAAGATACTTCAGTGTCAGTTCTGTTCAAAACAAAAGGGAGGAATGTCAAAGCTAACTACCAGTTTCCCAGTTGCAAAGCACAACAGGACCAGAATATATTAAAGATGAAGTAGGACATAAAGGACCAATGGAAATTTCATCGGTGGATTAATCAGCTAATTATGGAGAAGAAGTGAAGTTTCATACAGAGGGGTCAGAAACACAAAAACAACCATACGGGATAGAACACTTGGGTCATCAAAGTCAGAGGGTTGAAATTCGGTCAGGAAATCGAGGAGGTTCAAGGCAAATCCAGGGAAGCAGGTCGGAGTAAATCCCAGTAGCAGGGACATACCCAGCAAGAATGCCGGCAACTAACCACTGTTTTATATTAACAAATTTTTCTTTGGCTGAGACAAAGTTAAGAAATTTTCTCTGTTTGATATTTTGAAGTCAGGCGCCCACCTGGAGAACACGGGAATACATTTCAAATTTCATCAATCAGGCGCCCACCTGGAGAACAAGGGAATACCAAGTTTCAGCAATCAGGCGCCCACCTGGAGAACAAGGGAATACATTTCAAGTTTCAGCAATCAGGCACCCACCTGAAGAATAAAGGAATACATTTCAAGTTTCAGCAATCAAGCGCCCACCTGCAGAACAAGGGAATACATTTCAAGTTTCAGTAATTAGGCGCCCACCTGGAAAATAAGGGAAGTGCAAGGCAAATTCTTCAAGTTTTTAACATTTGTAACATAACGCGCCCAGTCATCAAACTGGGGCAGAAAAGTTTCTTTGTTTTGTCTTTTTTGTTGAAGTCGGCCTCCCACCTGGAGAACAAGGGAATACTTTTCAAACTTTAGCTGTCAGGCGCCCACCTGGAGAACAAGGGAAGTGCAATTCAAATTTTAGATTTTAATTCTTAATATTTGATAACATGTTGTACCTAGTTACCAAACTGGGGCAAAAAATTTTGTTTGTTTATTTTGTTGCAGTCAGGCGCCCACCTGGAGAACAAGGGAATACATTTCAAGCGTCAGCAGTCAGGCGCCTACTTGGAAAATAAGGGAAGTACAATTCAAATTTTGGCCTTTAATTTTTATATTGGATAACATGATGTGCCCAGTCACCAAACCGGGGTAGGAAATTTTCTTTGTTTTCTATTTTGTTACAGTCAAGAGCCCACCTGGAGAACAAGGAATACTTTTCAAGCGTCAGCAGTCAGGAGCCCGCCAGGAGAATAGAGGCATATATTTCACATTTCAGCAATCCAGCATCACTCGGAGGAATGGCAAAACATCTCCGATCATAATGCAAGGCGACAACAAGGATTCCATCGAAAGAATGCAACTTCAAGGCAACACAAGAGCAAGTTTGAAGACATATATAGGACTCTTGTAATTCATAGATCACAGCATAGGATAGTTTCTTTTTATTTTGACACAGTGTAATAAGGAGGTCAGCGAGCAGTAGCAGCAGTAACAGCAGTGAAATCACAGCTCCTGGTAGTCTCAACTACTAAACCTTCTCGAACTATACTGACATAATTCCTTTTTAGCCGAGGATATGTAGGCAGCCTCCGAAGCAGGGTGCAGTCAGACGGTTTTCAAAAATTCTTCACACTAAGTATTCGAACGGGCAAAAATCGCTCGTATCTGCTCAATTATCTTTGCCCGAAAACTCTTCGTGTTCTCGAGCAAAGAGGGGCAGCTGTGAGCACGTGATTTTTGCCCTAAGTAAATTACTCCCGAAAATTCAAACAAAATGATTTCTTTTATTATTTTGCAATTTTGTGGATTTTATGGCATTTCTTGTTAATTGTTTGCATTTGTTTGTGCACTTTTATTATTGTTTAAATCATGAAAAATACAAATACTTGGCATTTGTTTAGGATTTAATTCCATATTTTAGGATTAATTAGTAGTTAAGAAAAATAAAGAAGATGACAAAAATGATCTTTTTGCATTTTTAGTTTTAACTTTTCTTAGTTTGTGTTTAAGTAGAAATTAGTGTATTTAGGAATTGAATAAATTTGTGGAAGTCAATGTGGGTTTTATTTTTGAATTTGGTATTTAATATAATCAGAAAAAATATAAAGACCAAATGAAAATTTAAAAAAAAGGAAATAAAAGAAAACAATTTAAAAGGGGCTGCCTTAATAATGCCTAATTGGGCCAAATTGTCTTAGCCCAAACCCAAAACCCCACTCCAATCCACTCCAGTCCAATGCAATCCCTGATCCGGTCCAGAGACGCCCAAAACAACGTCGTTTTTGCGTCAGTGGATCATGACCGTCCATACCCTCAAATCTAACGGCCCGGATTGATTCTTGAGTTAAAATAAAATTGTCCAATTAATCCCCAAAACCCTAAAACATATGCATCATCCTCGTACATACAATCCCCCCTGTAACGCCACCATACCCGCCGTCTCCGCCGCCCTCCGCCCTAAAGCCGACGGCCGAAAATCGCCGTCGCCGCCGGCGGTGCTCCAAATTACCCCAAAAATACACCCCAGGCTCCTCTTCTCATATCTACCATTCGTTTTGCCCAAATCCTAACCAAAACTCTCGAATCTTGATTTGAAAAATCCGGCCAAAACCCTACTTTGTCCAAACGGCCCCAAATTCATACCCTACACTCCCCTGACCTCCCTAATCCCTAACCCAAATCACTCAAATTTAAGTGAAACTGAATGGATTTTAAATCTAGGGTTCTAGGATTTCGAGTCTATTTTGGGAATTTTCAAAGTCGAGTGAGTTCTAGTTAATATTATAGGCCTATTTTTTGACAAAATAGACGTATAATATTAACTGGAAACCATTTTCGAAGGGCATTTCTTGGCAAGTCCGAAGTCAATAAGTTCCCTCCTAATTTCTTCTTTTTTGTTTCGTTTGTGGGTATGACTATCTGTGTTCTTTGATGCAATTGTTTAGTTTGCTTCCAGTTTGATTTGAATTTTAGACCTAGGTCGTTTAAATTTTTGGATTAGCTTTCATTTGTTTTGTTAATTGGTCCATATTATTTTAATTTTGATTTTCATTTTTGTTTCATTGTCGAGTATTGGTTTAATTTTGATTAGTCAAATTGATTAGTTTAAGTTGTGTTTTCGTTTAGTTTTACTTCAATTCAATGGTTGTTTTGGCAATTCTGATAAGTAGTGTAGTATTGGGTTGGCCTTGTAATTTGGTTTTGTTTCCTTTTCAGATTTTTAGTTTAATTGTGTGTTTAACACTGCTTGATTCTGTCTGATTGAATTACTATTTTTGGTAGTTTAATTAGGTTTGTTCCTCATTGCAGTATTCATTGACAAGTAATTAGTTTTAGGTAATTAGAGATAGATGATTGGAATTAATTAGTTTAATAATTTTATGGGATGTTCAGGGGGTATTTTGGGTATTCCTAGATAGGAAGAATGTTGTGGGTTAAACTAGAATATTTTAGGACCTCTAAAATGGGATTTCAGTACATAATTCAGAACTTAGGTGCACTTGCTTGAGCAACAAGTTAGAAAATAAGGGATTAATTGAATAAAAAATGAGGGACCTGTGCTGTAAATAGGAAATTTCAGGCTGCCCTCATTTTGCCTATATAAGGGCATAAATAGTTCCTTCATGGACAAGTTTTTCAGCCCCCTAGAATTCCCCCAAAATTAGTCTTCAAGTTTCATAGAGCAGAATTTGAAATTCAAAAAAAAAAAACACTCTAAATTTAATTCTTCAAAAACCCAAAAAAAAATAGATAACCTTCAAAAATCAAAAAATACTGTTCCATTGATATACCTTAGGTTAATTTCGAGTTTTAATTATGGATTCACATCTTCTAGTTCAATATTTGGTTGTTGAAGTTTCAGATTTGAATTCGAATAAATTTGGGTTTAATTGAGCTGTTTTAGTCGTCTATTGGGTTCTGTCACTCGTTAGTTCATCCTTGGGTATTTGAGAAGTTGTTTATGATTCAAAAATTACTCTTGTTGTTGCTGTGGTGATCCCTGTTAAACTTCTGTTGGTGCTGATCTTCTTCTCTTCTCACATTTACTCTAATTCCAGGTACACAGCTGTAACTTTGGCAGTTGTAAGCTGAAAACATCCAGAATGAATATATGTAAAGAATTGAAGCATAAGTTTTGACCGAGTTCTCTTCCTGATTTGTGTATCTAAATACTTGGTTCACTGATGTTATGTATATCTTTGTTGGTTTTGTAATAACTGGACTGAATAAGTCATTACTACTCAAATGCGTAACAAGTTTTTCTTAAGTTGAGTACTAGTTGTAATTAATTCTATGTTAGATTAATAGAATAGTTCATGCTAGCTTTAGTTGATTTCCTGTCAGCTGTTTCATAAATTTGTTTAAAAATGACTCAGAAACGCGATAGAGCCTTTGGTAGTCGTTCTTATTTTTAGTCTAATATTAAATAGAACTTTGCTGAACTATTTTGGATTGATCTGAGTTCCAGTAGGATGAAGGTATCGAGTTCAGAAATAGTTGATCGTTTAAGTTTGCATGCTAATTAGGTAGGATGTATAACATGTGTGTCGTAATTGTAAGCATATATAAATTTGTTAGTTTGGAAGTTGGGATTGAACTTGAGTTTTAGCACGTATGTTTACCTTTTAAAATCCAAATTGCGTAATCATCCTCTTGAACGATTTTGAGTGTCAAATTAGCATAGTGTAAGTGTTAGCCAAATGATTTGAAATGGCTGTAACGTGTGGCCCAGCTGAAAACAGCCAGGATTGTACCCCAAAAACTTTCTCCCTCACTTCAAGCCGGGCTCGTTTTGGGCCCAAGGCTTAAATATTCCACTGGAGATTTTGCCCCATCACATGACTCCAATTTGCTAAAAGGTTCTCTTCTTGTTTAAATGTAGATATGAATTAAGGGACCCAAATATAGTACCTCTTAAATAATATTAATTAATTAAGGCTTTTTCTTTTCATTATTAGAGACAAAATAAATAGGAAAATTGTAGTTTGCTTAAGGATTGGCCTTTAAATAATAAATGATGTGAGCCCCGCCAAACAAAATGCATAAATTGCGGGGCCCTCTTTAAATGTTATACTAAAAATACCTAGACTTTGGGATGGGCCGTTTAGCGAATTTCACAGCCTTCCCCAAAGATAACAACGCGTTAGTCATTTTAGGCGCGTTTTTAATAATTTTACCTTCTTAAACACGGGTGCACATTTATGTGATCCAAATCCAAATCTCAACGAAGTCGAAATGTGTCAAAAATTGCGGGTGCATTTATATAATGCGATTCGAGACATGTTTTCATGACGTTGCAATTCTCTTAAAATAATAATAATAAAGAGGTTCAAAGTTAAAAAGCACATAGGTTACAACATGTACTAAAATCAAATAAATAATCCAAATATGACAGTTGAGCGACCGTGCTAGAACCACGGAACTTGGGAGTGCCTAACCCCTTCTCCCGGGTTAACAGAATTCCTTACCCGAATTTCTGGTTCGCGACTGTAATATCGATTCGGGATTCAAACCGATGACTTGGGACACCATAAATCTCCCAAGTGGCGACTCTGAATCTCTTAATAAACAAATCCCGTTTCGATTGTCCTTTAATTGGAAAAACTTCTTTTATTATCCCCCTCACGGGGTGTAGTAGCAAAAAAGGAGGTGTGATACTAGGCATATGATAATCTGATTGTATCTTGAATAACCATCAAGGAAGCAACAATATTCATGCCCGGCTAATCTGTCTAGAATTTGGTCAATGAATGGAAGTGGGAAGTGGTCCTTGCGGGTTGCTTTGTTGAGCCGTCTATAATCAATGAAGAATCTCCACCCCATCATAGTGCGAATAGGAATTATCTCATTCTTCACATTCTCAATCACAGTCACTCTTCCCTTTTTGGGCACACATTGAATTAGGCTTACCGAGTTGCTGTTAGAAATAGGAAAAATGATACCTACATTGAGCAACTTGATTACTTCCTTTTTGATCACCTCTTTTATAATTGGGTTTAACCTCCTCTGCTACTCTACACTAGGGCGGTATCCATCCTCCAAGAAAATTTTATGCATGCAAACGGATGGACTAATTCCCGTGATGTCAGCAATAGTCCACCCAATAACATTTTTATGCTCGTAGAGTACTCTGAGCAATTTTTCTTGTTGAGTGTTGGTCAAGCTAGATGAAATAATCATGGGCAATGTCTCAGAGTTCCCCAAATAAGCATAGCGCATATGCGTTGGAAGCAGCTTAAGTTCTAGCTTCGGAGCTTCTTCAATAGATGGCTTAGGAGGGGTCAGAGTGACGGGCCTGTCCAATCCTCAAATTTTCCAAACCCATGGACATAACTACAGGACATATCCAGTACTTTATCAATTTCTCCCATCATTTCATCTTCACTATCTTCTTCAGCACCAATCAACACTCGTTCAACAGGATCTACAGGGTTTATATAGGGCACTAACGATGTGGCATCACTCTCTACCACATAGATCATGGATAACTCTTCATAGTGGGCTAGCGACCTGAGTGCTTTATAAATATTGAATACCTTCACTCCATCACCTACTCTCATCATCATCTTTCCTTTGCAAATATCAATAATAGCTTGGCCCGTGACAAAGAATGGATGCCCCAAAATAAATGGGATTTCTTGATCGAGCTCGTAGTTTAGGATAATTAAATCAGCAGGAAATATGAAAGACCCCACTTGAACTAGCATATCTTCAATCACTTCTTCAGGATGAGCAAGGGAGCGATCAGCCAGTTGTAACATTATCGTCGTTGGGCATGGCTCACCCATTTGAACACAAATAGCAGCATCAAATTGATGTTTTCTCCAAGATCACATAAGGCTCACCCAATTGCATGTTTATCAATCAAGATTTGAATGGTGAAACTACCTGGGTCCTTCAATTTCTGAGGTAGCTTGCTTTGAATTCTTGAGCTATACTCCTCAGTGAGTGCCACAGTTTCGAACTTGATCAGCCTCCTTTTATTTGCAACTATGTGTCACGACCCAACTCCCAACCCGGTCGTGATGGCGCCTCTCGTGAAGACAAAGCCAGCCAACAGAACAACAACGCCTCTTTTAAAATTATTAAACATAAACGAATAGATAAATATAGCTTAACGACAATAATAACCAGTATATACAACCCAACACAACCCGACCGGGGTGTCACAAGTCACGAGAATCTAAAGAAGACTGAACACAACTTCTGGGCAAATAATAATATACAAAATAAAATCTGGAATTAAAGGACGAAGTCCTGTGCCGCGAACGCTGGCGGTCACCTTGCTCAGTTATAATAGCAAAATCCTCAATCAGCTCAAACCCTCTACCGGATAACAAATACCTGCAACTGCACGTGAGGTACAGGGAGTAAAGTGAGTACTCCAACTTAGTGAGTAATAAAGGTAAATAATAACTGAGCATCAAGAAACCACGTAAAGCAAGTCATCATGCTATATGGTACAGTGATCCTTTGAGAAAACAGTGAAACCGTGAAAACTTTAGAAATATCGTGGCTCAGTTTAAAATCTCTTTTCAAAAATATACTTTTTCCAACAGTTATGCAAATGAATGCAAAATAGATAGTGCAAGTCAGCACATAAATCAGCCCCTCCGGCACAGCACTCCATTAAAAAATAATACCATGGTGTCAGGAAAGTAGTGCAAGAGGTAGCATGGAAGCCAATGAAATGAGAGTGCTGAAATGTCATGACAAATAATACAAAATATGAACAAATGCATAAGTGCAATGCAATGCATATGACGGTACACTCTGGTACCCTCTGCGGCGTGCAGCCCGATCCATTTAACGTCGATGGCGCTCACTGGGGGTGTGTACAGACTCCGGAGGGGCTCCTTCAGCCCAAGCGCAATATCAAGCCTTCTCGTGGCATCAATTAATTCCTAGTCAGTCATTGTTACCTGACCGGTCAGTCATTGTTACCAGACCAATTTACATCATACAGTGTCATTGTTACCGTTATTTCAAGTCACATCAAACAGTGTCATTGTTACCACCGTTTCAAGTCACATCATACAGTGTCATGGTTACCACTGTTTCAAAATCATTGCTGCGGTGCACAGCCCGATCCATGCTCAGTCCAGAAATCAACACAAGCCCCTTGGGCATTTGTAAAACAGTAGTTCTCAGTCGGAAATATCATTTAAAATATCATTTGAGTTTTTCAAAACTTAGAAGTATGGCTGAGTTTGCAAAACAGTATTTAAAACCTTGGATTAAAACCAAATGATATACAAGATATGCTAAAACAGTAAAATCGATCCCCTAAGGATTCACATAGTTGGCACGAAGCCCAAACATGGCAATCAGCCAAAATTATGATGATAACAAGTAGTTTCAGTCAAATACGCGGTAAAAATCAACAACCGGGATGGACCAAGTCACAATCCCCAACGGTGCTCTACCCTACGCTCATATCCGGCGTGCAAGTCACCTCAATACAGTACTATGATGTGCAAATCCGGGGTTTCAAAACCACAGGATATCATTTACAAGTATTACTCACCTTGAACCAGTGAAATCTCTACTTCGCGATACCTTTTCCCCTCAAATCGGCCTCAACGCGCGTCGTATCTAACCAAAATCAGAGTGAATACATCACAATATGCTAAGGGAACAATACCCAATCGAAAACAATCGAGAAATAGCAAAAATCTCGAAACTAGCAAAACCCGAGCCCCGGGCCCGCTTCTCAAAAAATTGCAAAACTCACATTACCGGATTCCTTGTCTCACCACGAGTCCATACATACCAAGAACTCCCAAATCCGAGCTCAAATGACCTACCAAATCCCACTTTGAAATATCAAAAACTCAAGCCTTAGTTCATCAATTTTAGGCTTAATTTCCATGAATTTCTAGACCAATTTCACATACAAATTACGTTTTAGGTTCAGAAATCTTACCTCCAATATTTACCCATCGAAATCCCCTTTCAATTCCGTCCAATAGCTCTCAAGCTTGCTTAAAAATGGTGGAAATAACATAAGCTTTGCGGAACAAAAATGAATATAAAACCCTTCTGACTCCAGGGGTCTCCACTTCTGCGGTCCCCACACCCGCTTCCGCGATACCACTTCTGCGGTCATTTTTCCGCTCATGCGGTATTTCACTTAAAGTCCAAAGCCGCTTCTGCGACACAGTTCCCGCTTCTGCGGAACTTCCTCTTATGACCCAAAATCGCTTCTGCGGTTTACCGTCCGCTTCTGCGAACCCGCTGATGCAATAATTATTCCGCTTCTACGGAACTACACTACCAAAGCACTGACCGCTTTTGCGATCCTTCACCCGCTTCTGCGGTCCATTTTTGCAGAAGCGGAAATACCAGATGACAGCAAAATAAACCTGCAGCAAACATCAAAAACACTCGTTTAACCACCCGAATTCACCACGAGGCCCCCGGGACCTCAACCAAAAACACCAGCACATCCTAAAACCTCATCCAAACTTGTTCCAATCCTCAAAACACATCAAACAACGCTAAAACCATTAAATCACATCGGATTCAAGCCTAAGTTCTTCTAAAACTTCCGAAATGCACTTTCGATCAAAAACCCAACCAAACGACGTCCGAATGACCTAAAATTTTGCACACACATCACAAATCACATATCAAAGCTACAGAAACTCTCAGAATTCTATTCCGACTCTTGGATCAAAATCTCACCTATCAACCGGAATTCGCCAAAATACTAACTTCGCCAATTCAGGCCTAATTCTACACCGAGCCTCCAAAATCAATTCCAATCATGCTCCTAAGTCACAAATCATCCCCCGAAGCTAACCGAATCACCGGAAATCACATCCGAATCTTCTAACTCATAAGTCAACAGCCGGTTGACTTTTCCAACTTAAGCCTTCCTTAAAGAGACCAAGTGTCTCATTTCTTATCAAAACCAATCCACATCAACTCTAACACACCACGTACCGATAACGAAACATGAAGAAGTATAAAATGGGAGAAACGGAGCGGTAACTCATGAGACGATGGGTTGGGTCATCACATCCTCCCCAACTTAAACCAACGCTCGTCCTCGAGCGTACCTAGAGTTGTCCTAGAAGCCAACCAATAACTGAATAACCTTACCAAGCATATAGCCGGGGTGATCCCACGTCACCCTATCTCACATAGGTCCAATAACACAATATAGCTGGAATCTCACAACCCATCTAGACCCTAAACCGTAGAACCACATTGCACTTTCCGAAATCATACCCAGAATAAACCCAAACAAGCTGTAATAACCCATACCTGAAACCTCAGGTGAAATCATACAAAATACCACACAATCCAACACTCGAAACGATAGTCTCTATTCACAGCAGTTGCCTACAATACCCAAATACCGATAGAAACCTCTTATTAGCTAAAGTCTTATTCCAACACTTTCATATACTGCCAACGATAAATAAAACACGCGATAAACTATAACCATTCCTCAGATCACCCATACACGAAGCCACTTCCTTCTTGACTGATACCACAACAAATTTCCGGGCCGAACCTCGATATTATCCTTCTAACAAGCTGAGATCAAATATGTTCATATTCATTAATGACTCCAACGAACACCTCGAATCCAACACACCATTCTGATGATATGACACCTCAACACCGGCCTACGCCACACTTGCATAATACGCGCACCAATAAGAAATGGTCTGAACATACTCGAATCATGACAAATAACTCACATGAAAGAGCTGTACCTCAAGCTCATCAGTAGCATCACAACACCAGGATGAGACCCCGTCTCACATCATGAAACGGAACACATGAATCTACCCCGAAAGGTCATAACTCCATGTAGCCTCACTACAATGCGCGATCCTATCCAAACACTGTTACACATGAAGCACCTCAAGTCGCTATGAACAAAATTGACAGGCGCGCACATTTGATTTTTGAAACCAAAGAAATTCATTACACCTATGGTGAAACAAATAACATATGTCACGCAACCTGATAGGCCATAACCAATACTCCATTTACCGAGCAACACTCAATTACTCTTCCCGCTCGACTTCCACTATGAATCCCCAATAGAACTGCACCATGTGTGCCCATAACCAACAAATCATAATGTATCACAACACAGAAAAAGCAACTCATAGGTCTCCCCAGATCACTAACAAGTTCAATAATGATCGAATCAACCTATCCCTCAACAATACCACTCGGAACTAACCAAGCTAACTCAAGCCAAATACGTAGCCACATTGGCCTGCCAACGAACTCAATACCAAGAAGCCTGAAGCTACTCCTTCCACTACTATAACTCCTACCGGAGCCGTACGATATGGTGCCCAGCACCAAATAAATTCCAAAATCCACAATCTCGCCCGGCGACATGCCCGGCCCCAAGAAACGCATCCGAAAAAAGTCCCTCAATACCGGAACTAAATCAATATTAGAAACCTCTGCACTGACATCCACCACGGAGGCCCAATTAAGAAAAGCAATCCTTCCCAGCTGTCCGCTAGTCTTGGAATACAAACCACTATGTCAGAACATAATTCGATGCACCTCGCCATGCAACCTGTGGCATTTTCCAACATAACCCATAGCACAATAGTCTAGAATAACCCAGCACTGAGACAACTAGTATACACCCCAATATTATATCCAGAATCTAATTACCAAGCAAAGAAAGATCCACTCGGGCCTCCAAATCCCAATAGCCGCTAACGGTACCAATACACACGATCCACAACCACTACATAAACTGAACATGAGAACTCCCAGTCTCCAACTCCATATAACACACGAATCACTGTACCTGGTCCCAAATTCAGCCGTATGAATACATATTACATCTCAAGTACCCAATCATTCCATGAAAGATATTCTTAAAATTCCCCTATGCCATCAAAAAACTTAGTCATCAGTAGTCGTTCTAACAATAAAGCATCGCAATACTACCGAAGTATCATCAGTTAAGTCACATTACCCCTTTCCGAGACAAATACTCTCGTCAAATCACTTCAAATTAGCAATATCATTTCCTTCGTTATCTGAGGCTACTCTTTACTTAAGAGTTTTTATGAACTTCTTTTCAAAATTGAACTGTAACTCACCTAGCCAACAACTTCCATTAATCCCATTTGGAAGAAAATCATTACGCATTCCATGCTTCGCATGCCCATAGAAGATATATACATCTCCAAACCACGGTGAAACCTAACAAGAATTCTTCCCCAATTCCATTAGCACAAGCCAAACTGTCAGGACTGAATCCTTCTAACTAGACCAGACTAGACAATCTGTCAGTATTCAAGAGCTTTGCTGCACAATACCTGTAAGGGCTCATTACCTTGAACACATACAAAGAAATTAATCATAGCCTTACCATACCGATTCGGTCCACTATCAAGCTATTCCATCTATCTGATTTCCTTTGTGATTCATCATCCACTTGACATTCCTTCTTGCTGTAGCACCACAATGCCCCAACCCAGGCTTACCATACGAGACCCAAGCACGAGAACACACTGTCTAAGACCCATAATCCACTGAATACTCGCTCAAGTGTTCCCAGAAATGCCACATTCCTAAAATAATCTACTATGAAGAACTTCCTGTGAATCTAAATCCGTTACCTTTATTTTCCTGATACTGATGCATAGAATCCCATAATTAACATAAAATATCACAAGTCTTGATCCTTTTCTAATGGAAACACAGCCTTTAGCCACATACACCACCGTAAGACACCTGATTATTACATGCAAAATCTTGAACACAATAAAACCATTCTCGAGAGTCATTCACTCTTATACAACTGTAAATTACCTGACTTAACGGACAGAACCACTCGTGCCTTATTAGCACTCTGACACCGCAGGATACGACCTCATCTCAATACAAACAAGCATCTTCCTTCTCTATACACTGAGCACTCTTTACCAACAACAGCTCAAGACACCCTATTATTTGCACATATCTACGAAGCATCATATAACCTTTATCAAAATTTTCCTTCACACGTGCCATCCTCAGCTCAATTTCTGCAACCAGAACTGATCCGCCAGCATACCTCAAAATGGAACCAACATAGCTCATAACTATATAATCAGCTAATCAACAGCAACCTCCCCAACTTGGCTCGAAGCCATATATCAAGACACACTCAATAGACCATAATACCTTTACTCTAATGATGCCAAGATATCATAGTGATATTACACTCAAATCATGTACAAGTTTGTGAAAACACAGATCATCCAGTACTACAATCCTCTACAAGCCTCGTATTCATCCCCACATCAGCTGAGTCCACTCTCTTAAGCAACCCAAGTTTTCAAATTACAACATGTACCTTTCAATTACAAATGGGACCTCCTAAAATACACACGAGGGATCATACCACTTAAGAACACTCCGCATGAGATAACCCACCAGCTTCGCCTCAATTAACATTTCTACATACCTTCCACCGACATACACATTACACAGTCATTTAGTCTTCCTAGGTCTGAACTCATACCACCACATGGAATGCACTACACTGCCCAACTAGGAGACCCAAAAATATTCTTCACGCACCCATAACTCGGGCTACACCTCAAATCACAATAGAAATCGAACACTTAACAATTCATCTATTATCCAGCAAACGTCTTCGTCACTACCAAGTCATATAGATGCATCTCGCTGTAATAACATACTCATTACATGAATACCAAACCACCATTCCAGCTAATATGGACAATACCGAACATATAAGTTCAAAACACTTGCTCACACAATCAGCACCTCGGTGCTTAAACCATGGCAAAGATCCGGCCTCAAGTCCTCCAGACTGGCCCAACATCAAACTCATAGAGATTACATTACGCCCCTTGATTGGGGAATCACAAGCCATCAAGGCACATCTGACGCTGAGCGCTCACGTGCGCATACAGACATGTGGAAGGAATTTCAAGAGTTATATTTCAAGCTGAATCAAGTACGCACGATAAGAATTCCAAGAAGGTGAAGCTTTCCTAAAGGTTCTATAGCCTCTCGAGGATAAATACAGACATCTCTGTACCGATCCACGAGACTCTACTAAACCTGCTCATGGCTCGTGAGACCTAGTAACCTAGGCTCTGATACCAACTTTTCACGACCCAACTCCCAACCCGGTCGTGATGGCGCCTCTCGTGAAGACAAGGTCAGTCAACAGAACAACAACGCCTCTTTTAAAATTATTAAACATAAATGAATAGATAAATATAGCTTAACGACAATAATAACCAGTATGTACAACCCAACACAACCCAACCGGGGTGTCACAAGTCACGAGCATCTAAAGAAGACTGAACACAACTACTAGGCCACTAATAATATACAAAATAAAATCTGGAATCAAAGGATGAAGTCCGCTGCCGCGAACGCTGGTGGTCACCTTGCTCAGTTATAATAGCAAAATCCTCAATCAGCTCAAACCCTCTACCGGGTAACAAATACCTGCAACTGCGCGCGAGGTATAGGGAGTAAAGTGAGTACTCCAACTCAGTGAGTAATAAAGGTAAATAATAACTAAGCAGCAAGAAACCACGTAAAGAAAGTCATCATGCTATATGGTACAGTGACCCTTTGAGAAAACAGTAAAACCGTGAAAACTTTAGAAATATCGTGGCTCAGCTTAAAACCTCTTTTCAAAAATATCCTTTTTCCAACAGTTATGCAAATGAATGCAAAACAGATAGTGCAAGTCAGCACATAAATCAGCCCCTCGGGCACAGCACTCCATTAAAAAATAATACCAGGGTGTCAGGTAAGCAGTGCAAGAGGTCGCATGGAAGCCAATGAAATACGAGTTCTGAAATGTCATTACAAATAATAGAAAATAGGAACAAATGCATGAGTGTAATGCAATGCATATGACAGTACACTCTGGTACCCGCTGCGGCGTGCAGCCCGATCTATTTAACGTCGACGGCACTCACTGAGGGTGTGTACAGACTCCGGAGGGGCTCCTACAGCCCAACCATAATATCAAGCCATCTCGTGGCATCAATTAATTCCTAGTCAGTCATTGTTACCTGACCAATCAGTCATTGTTACTGACCAATTTGCATCATACAGTGTCATTGTTACCACATTTTCAAGTCACATCATACAGTGTCATTATTGCCACTATTTCAAAATCACTGCTGCGGTACACAGTCTGATCCATGGTCAGTCTAGAAATCAACATAATCCCCTTGGGCATTTGTAAAACAGTAGTTCTCAGCCCGAAATATCATTTAAAATATCATTTGGGTTTTTCAAAACTTAGAAGTATGGCTGAGTTTGCAAAATAGTATTTAAAACCTTGGACTAAAACCAAATGATATGCAAGATATGCTAAAATAGTAAAATCGATCCCCAAAAGATTCACATAGTTGGCACGAAGCTCAAACATGGCAATCAGCCTAAATTATGATGATAACAAGTAGTTTCAGTCAAATACGCGGTAAAAATCAACAACCGGGACAGACCAAGTCACAATCCCCAACGGTGCTCTACCCCACGCTCATATCTGGCGTGCAAGTCACCTCAATACAGCACTATGATGTGCAAATCCAGGGTTTCAAACCCTCAGGATATCATTTACAAGTATTACTCACCTCGAACCGGTGAAATCTCTAGCTCACGACACCTTTTCCCCTCAAATTGGCCTCCACGCGCGTCGTATCTAACCAAAATCAGAGCGAATACATCACAATATGCTAAGGGAACAATACCCAATCGAAAACAATCGAGAAATAGGAAAAATCTTGAAACTAGCAAAACCCTAGCCTTGGGCCCGCTTCTCGAAAAATTACAAAACTCACATTACCGGATTCCTCGTCTCTCCACTAGTCCATACATACCAAGAACTCCCAAATCCAAGCTCAAATGACCTACCAAATCCCACTTTGAAATATCAAAAACTCAAGCCCTAGTTCATCAATTTTAGGCTTAATTTCCTTGAATTTCTAAACCAATTTCACATACAAATCACGTTTTAGGTTCAGAAATCTTACCTCCAATAATTACCCGTCTAAATCCCCCTTTAATTCCGTCCAATAGCTCTCAAGCTCGCTTAAAAATGGTGGAAATAACATAAGCTTCGCGGAACAAAAATGAATATAAAACCCTTCTGACTCCAGGTGTTTCCGCTTCTGCGGTCCCCACACCCGCTTTCGCGATACCGCTTCTGCGGTCATTTTTCCGCTCCTGCGAAATTTCACTTAAAGTCCAAAGCCGCTTCTGCGACATAATTCCCGCTTCCGCGAAACTTCCTGTTATGACCCAAAACCGCTTCTGCAGTTTACCGTCCGCTTCTGCGGACCCACTGATGCGATAATTATTCCGCTTCTGTGGAACTACATACCAAAGCACTGACCGCTTTTGCGTCCTTCACCCGCTTCTGCGGTCCATTTCCGCAGAAGTGGAAATACCAGATGACAGCAAAATAAACCTACAGCAAACTTCAAAAACACTCGTTTAACCACCCGAATTCACCCCGAGGCCCCCGGGACCTCAACCAAAAACACCAACACATCCTAAAACCTCATCCAAACTTGTTCCAATCCTTAAAACACATCAAACAACGCTAAAACAATTAAATTACATCGGATTCAAGCCTAAGTTCTTCAAAAACTTCCGAAATGCACTTTCGATCAAAAACACAACCAAACGACGTCCGAATGATCTGAAATTTTGCACACACATCACAAATCACATATTGAAGCTACAGCAACTCTCGGAATTCTATTCCGACACTCGGATCAAAATCTCACCTATCAATCGGAATTCGCCAAAATACTAACTTCGCCAACTCAAGCCTAATTCTACACCGGGCCTCCAAAATCAATTCTGATCACGCTCCTATGTCACAAATTATCCCTCGAAGCTAACCGAATCACCAAAAATCACATCTGTACCTTCTATCTCATAAGTCAACATCCGTTTGACTTTTCCAACTTAAGCCTTCCTTAAAGAGACTAAGTGTCTCATTTCTTATCAAAATCAATCCACATCAACTCTAACACACCACATACCAATAATGAAATGTGAAGAAGCATAAAATGGGGGAAATGGAGCGGTAACTCATGAGACGACGGGTTGGGTCGTCACACTATGTCCTTGATGTACTTTGCATATTTTGACATTTCTTGTAAGATGTCATCCAATGGAATATTAATTTGCGCCTTCTTCAAAATATCAAGAAACTTTTTATATACGGTGTTATCTTTTACTTTCTGCAATCTTTAAGGGAACGGAGGTGGTGGCCATGCAACAACTGGTGGGGGTTGCTCAACCACCACCTCTCCAGCTGGCTTCTCATACTCCTGAAATTTTTTTGATGTTATTCAATAGTGGTTGGCCTCTCATCAATAGTCACCTATTTGCTCTTTTTCGAGTGGACCTATTCTCATTGTCTCCTATTCCTCAACGACACGGTATTAAGGGATGCCTTAGGATTAGCTTCAGTGTCACTTTAAAAAGCTCCAACTGGTCTAGTGTTTTGAGCACTAGCAAGCTGTCCCATTTGGCGCTCCAAAATTCTGAAATCAGTCCTGAGCTGTTGATTATCAAGCAACAACTTCTTAAACAAATCATTCTCGTTCTCTTCTACCTTTTGAGGTGGCTTTTGAGGTTGATTAAAATTTCCTTGGGGTCTATAATGATTCTGATTCGGCTGATTTCCAACCCATAAGAAGTTGGGATAATTCTTCCAATTTAGGTTATAAGTGTTCCCATATTGTGCATTCTGATTCATTGGACCCCTGCACTGTTTTCCTACATAGTATATAGATTCTGGATTCGTGGGGCACATTTCACTCATACGATTGTCACCACATAGTTCACAACAAAGAGACGTATGTTGTACATGTAGCATCTATTATGTCTGTTACATTGTCGTTATATTCACCTGGTTTGCCAATTTTACTATATCAGCTCTCATGGCCGAGAAGTCATCAATCTCATTCAACCCGACTTCCTTCTGTTTACTTGTCTTATGTGAATCCCCATCTCCTTGCCAGTTATGATCATTAGCAGTGAAGTTATTCAGCAAGAGTTAGATTTCACTATATGGTTTTGCCATGCAACTACCACTACAAGTTGAATCAAGATTCATCTTTGAGGCCTCATCTAGCCCGTTAACAAAAGTGTGTCCCAATACCTCATCAGTCTGACAATGGTATGGGAAATCTTTGAGTAGCTTCTTGTATCTTTCCCACACTTGACAAAGTGTCTCGCCATCCGGTTGTTCGAACCCAAAAATCTGACTCCTCAATGACTTTTTCTTCTTGGTGTGGAAAAACTTGATTAAGAATTTCCTTGCTAGATCCCAAGTATGGATTGAGTTCGCGGGCTCTTTCTGTAACCATTCCTTAGCTTCCCCCCAGTAGTGAAAAGGGAAAAAGTGTCAGCCTGACATAATTCTTAAAAACATTCGGATAATTGTATGTGTCCGTAATTTCCAAGAAATTTTGAAGGGGCCTATGCGGATCTTCATGAGATAGACCCATATATTGCCTTATGGACTGAATCAGCTTTACCGTGTATGGTTTGAGTTCAAAATGCCAGTGATCTCAGGTTTCACAATAGCCTGAGTCATATTAGAAATATTAGGCCTTGCAGCTTCTATCACTGCACGTACTGCATTACCTGCCATCTCTATTGGATGTGGTTAAACTATGATTTCCAATTCTCTTTCTATTCTAGTTCTAGCTTCAACCTCCCTCCTCACTCTATGAAGCGTCCGTTCAATTTCAGGATCAAGAGGAAGGAGATTGTTTGCGCTTCTACTCCTCCACATTCAAGAGAATAGCATGTGTTAACACAAACAAGGTAAACTGAAAATTAAAACTTGAACAAATAACTAATAAAAGCTTAAGTCAGCAAAGTAGCTAATTTTTAAGTCCCCGACAATGGCGACAAAAACTTGTTTCTCCCAAACGCACACGCAAGTATACGTGGTCGTACAAGTAATAAAATGATAAGTCGAGTGTCGAATCCACAGAGACTTATATCAACTACTCACTAACACACCAATATTGTTATTCCGTCAACATAAATTTGAGTTCAAGAGTTTAATTATACTAAACTACAATTCTAAGTAATAACTAAATTATCAAGCAGTAGAATGATTGTTTTGTATTCAATAGAGACAAATATTATAGGGTTATGGTCGATTTACCAATCCTATTCTCTTTAGTTAACTCTTCCTCTCATACAATTCACTTTTTGTTGCTAATTAATCAATAATTGCTCTCATATCCTTCTCTCAAAATACTACTCGCCTATTCAAAATAGATTAATGCATATATTCTTATAGAATAAATCTATTAAGAACGCATTAAGATTACGATATTTAATTAAGCACGGTGACTAGGTATATTCCTATCCTAACAAAATCCTTCCCCTCCCTCTAAGGGTTAAGATCATTCTCTCTTCAATTCTTCTCTAATCTAAACACGGCTTTCCCAAGCATAGCATAGATAGTAAATAGAACCTAACTATTGTGGAGAAAGTTAAGCAAGTAATCACATAATTGAAGAAACAACCATATATTAGTGAATTATAATCGAGGTTAAGTCAACGCTAAACAACAATATTCATGGCTAAATCACAACCCCAGAACAATGGGTTTTGAGCCACTCATAGTACTAGAAAACAACTGCATAAGGTTTGAATAATTGAAAATACTATAAGAGATGAAGATTTCTGAGATGTTCTTGCTCCTGGATGTTTCTTGTATATTTTTTCTCCAAATTAGTCTCTCTCCCTTCAAAATTTCTTTTATACGTGTTGGGTAGGTCTAGGGCCAAATAAACCGTGTCCTGGGAAAAATAGGACAAAAATCACGTCATCGGCACCCTGGGTAGCGCCAGGCGCCCACCAGGGCGCTGCCCTTAATTTCTTTTCTGCCTCTAGCGCCAGGCGCTGCCTGTGGTGCCAAAATGCCTTTTTTTTTAGTTTTGTTTGTCTTGGTTCTAATTTTGCACGTTTCGCCATCAATTGCTCCTGAATCATTCCTACACATAAAAACACTTCAAATTAATATAAATCATGGCATTTATTATCCCAAATTCATGAAACAAAATTAAAATATAAGGTGATATACATAAAAATATATATGGTTTAAGCAAAACATCAATATGTGAGGCCACCAACAAACCTCCTGATCCTTTCTCTATCTGTAGGAACCAACCAAACAGCATGGCGAGCTAACTCTGAGAACCTTATCTCATACTGCATCACACTCATATCTCCCCGATGCAACTGCTCAAACTGCCTACACATCTCCTCTCTACGAGACTATGGAACATACTTCTCCAACAATAGAACGGAGAACTGGTGCCAGGTAAGGGGCGCTGTATCAATAGGCCTACGCCTCTCATAAGCCTCCTACCAAGTAAAGGAAGCTCCATAGAACTGAAAAGTAGTGAATGCGACCCCTCAGGTGTCCAGAATACCTGTTGTATGAAGAATCCTCTAACACTTATCCAAGAAACCCTGGGCATCCTCACCCTCTGTACCACTGAAAGTGGGAGGGTGAATTCTATCAAACATCTCCAATCGACGCTGCTTATCGGCACACATAACTGGTACCACAAAATCTGGAGTTGGTGCAACCGATTGGGCTGGAGGTATCCCCGGTGTCTGAAGTCCCTGCGCAACCTGCTCAGGTGTGCGAGCAACTGGAGTTTGAGTGCCTCCTCCAGCCTGTGAAGTAGTTGTGGCCGTAGTAATTGAGACACCTGAGCCAGTCCAGTGCATACTAATAGAATCTAAGCTAGGGCCTCTTGAAGGCCTGGAATAACAATCGGCACAGCTGGTGCCTGAGTTGGTGCTGCTGTAGCGTCCGCAACTGGGACCTGATCAAGAACTGGGGCAGCTAGTGGACCTGCAGGTGTTTCCCTAGCTGCTATATGGGATAAACCCATGCCCCTACCATAGCCTCGACCGTGACCTCGGCCTCTACTAGCCTTAACTAGTGGTGTTCCATCCTAACCAGTAGCACGTGTCCTCACCATATGTGAGAGAATAGAATAATAGAAGTTTAGTACCAAAATCAACAGATTCGCACAACAGGAATTTCAAGAATGTGAAGTTTTTCCTAAAGGTTCTGGAGTTTCCCGAGAACAAGTACAGACGTTTCCATGTCGATCCGCGAGACTCTACCAAACAGGCTCATAACCCGTGAGACCTATGTAACCTAGGCTCTAATACCAACTTGTCACGACCCCAAATACACGGTCATGATGGCGCCTATCACAGTAATAGTCCAGCTGAAACAACACGAACCATATGGAAGATCTTTTTTAAAATTTACTTTTCTAAACAAATTATGTCTCAAAGCTTTCATTTTTAAAATAATAAGAGAAATACATGGAAACAAGTACGAAACTACAATGAACACAGTGCGAATCCGGTGTCACTAGTCATGAGCCTTTAAGTACAACCCAACACTGTCTAATTAATGCATAACAAGTCTGAAAATACAAAGTACTAGAATAGGAAGGAGAAAGGCAGGGCTGTGAATGTCGTGCAGCTTGCTCGCGATCTCCGAATAAGACTCTAAGAGTGCTGGAAGCTCTCACTCTGATGATCGGGCACCTAGATCTGCACACAAGGTGCAGGGAGTAACGTGAGTATGCCAACTTAGTAAGTAACTAAAGTAAATAAAGTTTGAGTGCAGTGACGAGCATTTAAAATCATATGCATACTTATCAAGAAAATCTCAAATAAAATATCAAGTCAAATTTGCAGTTCAATAGCCAATTATTTCGTAAAACTCTAGTTTCAATTAAAAATCCTTTAAAATATTTATTCGACATTTTCAATAGAGGCTCAGCATGAAAGAAGAGTGAAAGTAGAAAAATATCATAAACAAGCCCATCGGGCAAGGAATCACTCATAAGTATAGTCTCTCAGGCAAGCCTCTCAGTCGTGACTCAGCTCCCGTCAATCAGTACTCACACTCAGTGCTCCGGCTCAATAGATATCTCATAACAATAATAATAACCATTATGGCATGCATCCCGATCCGTAATATATACTCGACTACGCTCACTGGGCTGTGCAGACTCTAGAGGGGTTTCTATAGCCCAAGCGTCATATCGCTGCGACACACAGCCCGATCCAACATATCGTTGCGGCATGCAGCCCGATCCATAAATATATATAAGTATCGCTTCTGCATTCATCCTGATCCATATATATATATATATATATATATATAAATAAAATCCTCACTATCCGGTCCTCGATCTCTCTCATAGTCATTACCTTCACAGCCAGTTGGGCATTTTAGTAAAAATCAGGGAAACTCAGCCCAAATAGTTTTCATATATTGAAAATAGAGTAATGAAACTGAATCAACAATAAACAGGCAATATCATGTCTGAGGATATGCTTTCAAATCAAAACAGGGTGAGGAAAGCAGTAAAATACCCCTAAGGGCCTAAACAGTTCGGCACAAAGGCCCCAAACACGGCATTCAGCCCAACTTAACAAATGAATTTCTAATACACATGGATATCAAACACAATATATCAAAAATATGTAACTATACAGTCGCCACGGGACGGACCAAGTCACAATCCCTATGGATGCGCGCCCGTCACCTAGCATGTGTGTCACCTTATTTATCAAAACAGTATAAAATTTCGGGGTTTCATACCCTCAGGTCTTAATTTACAATCGTTACTTACCTCAAACCGGATGAAATACTGCACCACGATGCCCCTGCCTCTCGACTCGGCCTCAACTCGCATCAAATATTTCCAAAATAAGAAACATAACATCAATATATGCTAAAGGAATGAAGCCCATAAGAAAATAATCAAGTTACATAAAAATTCCGGAATTGTCCAAACCCGACCCCTAGGCCCACGTCTCGGAATTCAATAGAATCCTTATCCTCCCACGAGTTCATACATACCAAATACATTAAAATCTGACAAAAAACGACCCCTCAGATCCCTAAATCAAAGTCTCCAATTTCAAGCACTAAACCCCCAGTTTTAACCACTAATTTCAATAAACCATGTCTAATCAGTAAAATATTACCATGGAAACGAGTTTTAGTTCCAAGAATCTTACCTCCACGAAGTTCCCTTGAATTCTCTCTTCAAAATCTCCCAAAAAGCTCCCAATCCTACTTAAAAATGGTGAAACACAACCCAAATTTTGCGAAAGGGGACATATATACGTTCTGACCCAGGAATTCCGCACATGCAGTCCCATTCCCGCTTCTGCGGTACTGCTTCTGCACTCTACCCAAGTGTATATGCGGTTTCCACTTAATGACCTAGGACCGCATCTGCGCCCATTTACCTGTTCCTGCAATCTCGTAGGTGCAATACATCTCTCACACCTGCAACTTCTTGCTTCTTCACATCTGGCCGCATTTGCGGCTGATCTAACGCTTCTGCGATCACGTACCTGCGGTCCCCAATTTGCAGGTATGGTTATGACAGGAGCTCAGCAGCTTCAACTGCAAACTCTAACTTCCAACTTCCCGATAACCATTCGAAATCACCATAAGGCCCCCGGGACTTCAACCAAAAGTACGAACAAGTCATATACCACTATTAAAATTTATACCAATCTTTGGAACACTTAAAATAACATTGAATCATCAAAACACCCTCGGATTCAAGCCTAAGGTTTCCAAAACATCCGCATCCCGCAAATGATCAAAAAGTCTATCAAAATTTCATCCAAATGACCTAAACTTTTGCACACACGTCACAAATGACACAACAGACCTACTACAACTTTTGAGATTCCATTCTGACCTGGATATCCAAATTTCCACTATCAACTGAAAAATGCCAAAATTCTATTTTCGCCAATTCAAGCCTAAATCGACTTCAACCTCCAAAATACATTCTGATAACGCTCCTAAGTCCGAAATCACATAACAAAGATATCCGAACTATCGGAATTTGCATTTGAGACCTTTTTCACATACCGATTGACTTTTCCAACTTAAGCTTACTCAAAAAAGACTAAGTGTCTCATACCTCTCCAAAACCATTCCGAACTCGAACCAACCAACCCAATGCCACATAACACTGCTGAACAAGAAATAAAGAAGCAAAAATGGAGGAAACGAAGCGGTAACTCATGAAATGACCGACCGGGTCGTTACAGGATTAAAGGGGCTATAGGTCTAGAAGAAGATAGTTTGACGGAACTACTTTGGGAAGTAGAACTGCAAATAGATATCAAACTAAGACTGCAGTCTACCACCCCTCCTACTTCTAGTAGGGGCGGTAAAGGAGAAAGTTCGTCAACGATCACAACTTTGCGAGGGTCTAGTGATGAAGAAGACATGTTTAATGAAGAAAATATCGAGGAAAGATAGAAGAATACGAAGGAAAGAGGTGAATAAAACGAAGAAGGAGATGGATTTCAAAAATCAAGTGAGATAAAGTATTTATAAGGAGAAGCATTCATCATCAAGGTTGATCATTGTGATGCATCATAATAGAACCGTCACTTCTTGACTGATGCAGTCATAGAAAAACCCTAGAAAAGCGCTGAGAAACTATAGAACCAATCAAGTGAAGCCACATGGCATTGGCATTAAATAGATGTGACATACGTCGCATCGATTCTGACAAGATCATAATGATACTCGAGAAATGGCGACAAAGAATTCCTGCCATAAATACTTACCACTTCCTAAATATTCAATTGATAATATCCAGAAAGTGGGGGACTATCTGGTGGAAAGAAAGGGATGACACATGGGCTATCATCAAGATAAATGGGCATGGTACGTGAACCATCAATATAGAGACAAGTGGTGTTCTTAATTAGACGAGTTAAAGAATGTGAAAAAAGTATAGGAGAAATACCTTCGGGGTTTACACTGAGAAAAGAACCGGACCTGACAAATGTAAAAGGAGAAATAGGAGCGGAATGAATAAAGACCATTAAGACAGGAAGATACACGAAACTGTCATAAATAAGGAAGGGAAATTAATACAGTTACAAAAAATCTTTAGCCATAAATACTTCTGTTACGATTGTATATGATAACGGGTAATCAAGGCAATTAATGCCATTAGTGAACCCGATTTAAGTAAGGAATCCTTTATAATTGTGTGCTCCTATATAAGGACTGAAGCCTCATTTGTAATGGCATCAGATAATTATTAAAATTTGTGTAATCATTCTTTACTTTATACTCAAGGTTTCAAATCGCAATTTTGGGAGTGATTATACTCAAGGTTTCTTTGTCAATTATTTCTATACCTTGATTTATTCATCAAATTATCGGAAAAGTGAAGTAAATCTTGGTTATCAGTAACCCGATTTCTTCTTTATATTGGCTTTGATCGGAAAATCTATTTTTGGTTTAAATACCTTCGTACTTTTAATATAGTATAAATAGATAGATATAGGTTTAGATTGTCGTAATGCATTAAATGCACTAAAAATATTATGTAAACAATAAATTCATCCAATCTTAGTACGGAGAAAAACCCATGTCAAGGGACTTACTAGTAAATAATAATAAATGTAGCATTTCAATAAATGTCCTGATAGACCGTCGGGAATGCAATAAAATTAGAGTGTAGCATAAAAACACCATTAAAAACAACTAATATTGTCCAGATATCGTAGAGACAGTACTCTAATTTTGGTATATAAAAATTAATGTACAATAATTAAAATATTAAGAAACTAAATTAAAATAATAATATGAAACAAGAAAATAGACAAGAATGTAGAGAGCAAGAGATGAGAGCTTCTTATTTCTTTCAAGTGTTTCAAGTGTATACAATATCACTTCTCATCCTCTATTTGTACTATTACATAGAGGTATACAAAAGAATGTCATAAACATGACATTACACATTTGAGATCATGGGAGGGGAGGAAGGGGGGTAATGAAGGTGTGGGAGTTACAACCATAACTCCATAAGTATTGGAATAGTGAGAGTTATGGAGATAATGGAGAAGAGTAGTGGGTATTACTCCTTTAGGAGTTATGGACATCCACCCCTAGATAATTATTTATAATACTTCCCCCTTGGATGTCCATAGATAATGTGCCTCATTAAAACCTTACTAAGAAAAAAACCTTGTGGGAAAAAAAATCTTAGTGAAGGAAAAAGAGTACACATATCTTGTAATACGCATTGTTTGCTGCCTCGTCAAAAACCTTGCTGAAAATCCATTGGAATAAAACCTCAGCTAAGGAAGAAAGAGTGCAGCACATATGTGCCTCCCCCTGATGAAAACATAACTTTATTTATCGGAGACGACGAATTCCAAGCTTGTACAATTATTTCTCCACATTATCACTTGAACGAATATCTTGAACATCTATTTCATATTTCTATTGAAGATCGTCTAAAAAACATTTGCGAAATATGCTTTATTATATCTCCTTCAATATATATTTCTTTCAATTGAGCTATGCAAGCAGCATCATCTTCAATATTATTGGAATGATCTCTTCAAAGAGAAGTCACGCGTCTTTTATATGTTGAGTCACTTGCTTTATCAGTCGCTTATCTTGGCATGACTTGAATAAGTATCAATAATTAATTGCCTTATATAATAATAATATGGCATTACCCTCACATGGAAATAGATTGTTTGAACAACAAACTATGCACTGCATTTGTATAACCAACAAAACCTCGACAATATACGGTAGAATAAATAAATTTATATCAAGGATTCCTTTTGCAATATAACATTAATCGTATTTCGATATACATAGGAGTAAAACTATATCTTGCTAGAATATTGTTATACTTATGATTCTAGCAAGATACATTTGTGCACCAATTGCACTAGACACAAAAATAAATCATGTACACTATGATTACTCTAATCCACATAAGGATCTGCTGAAACTTTAACAATTTAAGTCCTTCAAGGATTTTCATTATACGCATATTAAGTTTTTCTTGTATTGCCAAATTAAAACCTGAAAAGGATTTCATCCACCATAGGAGAACATATCTCCATATAATTAATGCCGGAATATTTACTAAAAATCTTGTGCTACTAGTCGTCTTTATGTCTATCGACTTAATTTTTCATTTCACTTTCACGTGTTGGGACGATCCGTCCAACTTTACATTTTTTATGTGAAGTCAATTTTCATTGCGTATTTTTCATTTGGCCAATTATTATTTGTCCAAATTCCTTGACAGATTTAATCTCAAGATCCTCGTCAATATTAATAATATTGATCACTACATTATATCAATAATATCATCTACGATCATTTTACATCGGTTCTATCATTACCCAGTAAAGACATAACTTATTGAGATTTCTTTATCTCATTATTTTTAGGTACCTGAGCCTCTCCCATGAGATCTTATAAAGTGTTATGTCATGGTGCTCTTATAAAGCACTTGCCTCCTTATTGTGACCATCTTGAACATTTGTTCATTTCCTTCTTCAAGGAGTTTTATCTTTAGAACCGATTTATCTATTATGCCTCATGTGTGCTATAAACTCTATCCATCATGGAATTTATTCTAGTTGGAGCATTAACAGCTTAAATATGACATTTAGCTTTGGGTCAGCAAATGCGCCCGGCAATATTTTTTGAAATGAATTATCACTTGAGCTTCAAGTTCACATTTTATAGTACGAGGATCTAGATGTATTCATAATAATTCATTCTATGGATCACTTTTTCAGCTGCTCATTTTCTCCCCCTAATGTTGGGATCACCAACACATTTTTCAACCTTCTTTGGGAACCCATCTTTGTGCATTGTGGTGGCATAATTAAATCATATAGCACAATCATATTTCTAGATAAAAATTATTTGGTTCCTGACCCTGAATCAATTATGATAGGGAGAATTTATCATAACTTGTTAGCTAGATGCATACAAGTGCTATTGTATATTAAATAATACACCTCATACCAAATTTCTATCTGGGAGTTATGTTCTCATAACTAATGGTTTAACTTAATTGGAGGCAACTTCTACTAAACCAACCTGTATTTAAACCAATACTATCAAGATAATTTATTATTATTATTTTATTTTGGAACTGTGCTCTAATAATTTGAGCAAACAACCTTGCAAAAATCAAATTGCAAGTTGATAACAAACGCACATGTGACCATACAATAGTTGCGTCTAGTAAATGGTCCACATGGCAGATGACTGTGCCCGTATATATCACCTTCTATACGTTCCAAAAATTATGGAATACAATCCCAACCCCAGTTGGTATAGTAATCAGTTTAGCATGAGAACAAGTCGTACATGAGAATTCTCGAAGAATCTCCTAATTTTTCAATATGTATCAATGTGAATTCTCAATCATTTTTGGCATCATAATTGAACCGGGATAGCCACGATCGTGCCAACTAATTTTTATTTCAGTAAATATTTAATTTACTATGGCATGTCATTCCATTATCATACTTATACATCTGTAGTACAAATAGAAGAAAAGTCGGGTAACCTTTCATATTTAACTGGTATGATAAAAGTAATATAAAGATATTCAATCTTCCTTTCGTTTATAGTCTCATATGCCAACCACTTTGGCTAATATATTTGAAACTCGAAAAGTTTCTTTTGAGACTAACTACAATATCAATGTCAAGCACAATTTCAGTCATCCTGATAATAACAAATTAGTTCTTCCGGAGCTCTTAATTAATTTTGTACTATAAGATATTTTGTCACACCATCCATATTGTGAATGTCTCATTCACGGAGAAAATCATATCGTAATAATTGTCATTAAAATCATCATAAGCGAAATCATTTCTTACTTTACTTTTGCCTTTAATAACTTATTTTAAGCATGGAAAAATATTTTTGGCGTACCACATGTACGCGACCAATGACATATTCATATAACCACAATTATGTTCATTCTCTTTATTTTACTCAAACCTCCCATAGTGGTGAGTTGTTTGGAATTGGTCCAATCATGCATTGCACGTCTTTATTCATTACTTTTACCACATATTTTCACATTCACCTTCAGGAATGGGTCTACATTCTTATATTTATCACAAGTCAAAATTCTCTTCAAGGAATGGATTATAACCAGAGACATGCTTTATTATTCTTCCCTACCAATTTGATGTAAACATTGCCTCACATTTCGAAGGATTATTTTGAGAACCCTTATATATTGTTCTCATTTTATAGTTACCAAAGTGATGACAATGATTATTTTCTCGCTTTCCATGACCTCATGCATTCATATATTCATGAAAATTATTTTTATTAGTTATCATTAGATCATAAATATGGTGCACTGGATTCAAACCCAATGCCTTACTCACATAAAGGCATGTAAGGCTATAATGCGTTCGGACTCGAACTCAACGTTTTATTATCATGGTGTACTAAAATTTAAAACCAGTATCTTACTCTCAAGATGTAATGGGACTTGTACTCGCTATCTTATCCTCAACTAATTGCATAATAGGCCAAAGTGCCTAGAGATTTACTAGCAAGCCTTTAAAAATAATACCACTTCGTGACTATATATGAATAACAACAAGTACCTGTGCAATTGTATGTCGAATAAATTTAATAGAATGGACATTTCTATCAAAAGATTATGGGTACTCCAACGTCCATGCATAGTAGGGTAGCATCATTTCCTAGAACAATGAACCCTTGTCCGGTAAGATATGTAGCAAATAATTTAAAGACATACCTTCCCCGTTCCTTGATTTCACTGCTGGATACAATTCAAAGAAATTCAACTAAATATTGCACGTAAAGTTAATGCAAATATATGAAAGGGTGAATGAGTTTATAAGAATGAAAAACTTATCTTTGCATTATCATCCAATAATTTTTTTTATGGTACTTGATCTCATTGTCTGCTTATAATTCACATAATCTTGACGTAGAAGATCATGAAATGAGCAATTCGTGTTGATAGAATGTAAAGAGTAAGAGATGAGAGCTTCTTATTTCTTTCAAGTGTTTCAAATGTGTACAATATCACTTCTCATCCTCTATTTATAGTATTACATAGAGGTATACAAAAGAATACCATAAATATGACATTAAACATTTGAGATCATGGATGTATGAGAATTACAACCATAACTCCATAAGTATTGGAGTAGTGGAAGTTAGGGAGATAATGGAGAAGAGTAGCGGGTATTACTCCTTTAGGAGTTATGGGACAATCAACACTGGATAATTACATTTATATAACACAAAAGCCCCCCCCCCCCCNCCTCACATTTCGAAGGATTATTTTGAGAACCCTTATATATTGTTCTCATTTTATAGTTACCAAAGTGATGACAATGATTATTTTCTCGCTTTCCATGACCTCATGCATTCATATATTCATGAAAATTATTTTTATTAGTTATCATTAGATCATAAATATGGTGCACTGGATTCAAACCCAATGCCTTACTCACATAAAGGCATGTAAGGCTATAATGCGTTCGGACTCGAACTCAACGTTTTATTATCATGGTGTACTAAAATTTAAAACCAGTATCTTACTCTCAAGATGTAATGGGACTTGTACTCGCTATCTTATCCTCAACTAATTGCATAATAGGCCAAAGTGCCTAGAGATTTACTAGCAAGCCTTTAAAAATAATACCACTTCGTGACTATATATGAATAACAACAAGTACCTGTGCAATTGTATGTCGAATAAATTTAATAGAATGGACATTTCTATCAAAAGATTATGGGTACTCCAACGTCCATGCATAGTAGGGTAGCATCATTTCCTAGAACAATGAACCCTTGTCCGGTAAGATATGTAGCAAATAATTTAAAGACATACCTTCCCCGTTCCTTGATTTCACTGCTGGATACAATTCAAAGAAATTCAACTAAATATTGCACGTAAAGTTAATGCAAATATATGAAAGGGTGAATGAGTTTATAAGAATGAAAAACTTATCTTTGCATTATCATCCAATAATTTTTTTTATGGTACTTGATCTCATTGTCTGCTTATAATTCACATAATCTTGACGTAGAAGATCATGAAATGAGCAATTCGTGTTGATAGAATGTAAAGAGTAAGAGATGAGAGCTTCTTATTTCTTTCAAGTGTTTCAAATGTGTACAATATCACTTCTCATCCTCTATTTATAGTATTACATAGAGGTATACAAAAGAATACCATAAATATGACATTAAACATTTGAGATCATGGATGTATGAGAATTACAACCATAACTCCATAAGTATTGGAGTAGTGGAAGTTAGGGAGATAATGGAGAAGAGTAGCGGGTATTACTCCTTTAGGAGTTATGGGACAATCAACCCTGGATAATTACATTTATAAAACACAAAAGCCCCCCCCCCCCCGGTCCCCCGTTGTCACCCTTTACGATAATTTACTCTTAACCCTTCTATCATAGCGTAGTTAGAATAGCTGTCTGGTACATGTGAATGTGAACAAGGTATTATCCGTAGATAACACCATATATATCATGTAATATCAATAGAAACACATTAATAAAACAAGAAAAGATAATTCTAGAGTAGATAATTATAAGTTCATCTCTGTGACCAAGATGCTCCTTCATCATAATTCATAACCGTATCAACGTATAAATCACCCGGCTGAGCGGTGATTGTTCCCTTTTCCTTTGGTTCATTTGGTATTTGTAATCAACCATATTAAGAAATATTTACTTGGACTATTTTTTCAGAGAAACTAATTACTTACTCTAATGTATTTATATTACCTTACATTATGAAAAAGTGAATGGAGTAGGTATGAGTCGTTAAATAGGAAAATATAAATTAAAAATGGAAAACACAACTTTCATGATTGTACAAAAGTATAATAGGTAATATAAATCAATAAGGATTCTGTTGGGAAAGCACAATATCTGCTGATATACTGTGTTGATGGAAAATGTTCAAAACGCATATATACTGCTGTTTGTTTCTCATTATTTATACACGTAGAGAGAGAGGCAAATCCATGATTTAAATTTTGTGGGTTCAACTTTTAAGATTTTTAGCATTAAACTCTTTGTATTTTTAAATTTATGGGTTTAGACCAACTATTTGTTGCAATTTTAACGAATTTTTATACAAAAATCTATGCTCTGCGCAAAAGTGCCGAGATCAAA
>MU693474.1:40970-57533 GCA_026770625.1 Nicotiana glauca
ATTGTCGATCATTTGAACTCTTTGTGAATTATCATCACTGATTTTCCTCACTGTTTGAAATACTATTTGAACTCAGTCCGTGTGATTTACACTGTTTTATGAACTCAGCTATATTTTTACTCAAACATAGAGTTTTAACTGATATTTGAACTATCATTTGAGCTGAGTATCACTGTTTTACTGATGCCTGAGGGGATTTTTGACTATTTTTGGACTGAATGGGGCTGAGGGCCATATGTGAGGGCATGATGAGTGATGTGAGTAGGCTTTCAGGCCTCGAGTGTTATGTGAGGAGGCTTTCAGGCCTCGAGTGTATTGAGAGCAGGCTTTCAGGCCTTGTGTTGATATTATTCAGGCTTTCAGGCCTTATTGATAGCGCTTGGACTGAAGGAGCCCCTCCGGAGTCTGCACACCCACAGTGAGCGCGGGGTACCCCTTTGATATGAACAGTGGTAACAATGACACTGTTGTATGTGTTTCGGTCAGGTAACAATGACTGACCAGTCAGGTAACAATGACTGACTAGTGGTAACAATGACACTGAAACACTTTGGTCAGGTAACAATGGCTGACCGGTCAGGTAACAATGGCTGACCTTATTTGTGTATTCTTGTTCAATTGATTTCTTTAAAGAGAATGTTGTTGCTATAATTTCATGGATTCTACTGTCTATTTGGTTTACTGCTTAAGATAGCATTATTTGTGCCTTTTTGGGATTTTGTACTTTCAGTTGTTATTCACTTTTATTACCACTGAGTTGGAAGTACTCACTTTACTCCCTGCACCATGTGTGCAGATCCTGGTTCTTTTCATCAGGCGGAGTGAGTCTAGTTGATTCGAAGTTCCTCCCGGGAGTATTCGAGGTAGCTGCACGGTGTTCGCAGGCGAGGATTCTCCCTTCTATCCTTTCTTTTATTTTCGCATTTTCAGTATCAGACAGACTTGTAGTAGTATGATATACTGTCCTTAGAGGCTCGTGGTCGTAACACCGGGTCCTAGTTGGGCTGTTTCGGTGTATTTGTCAGATTTTCGTATTATATCAGTATTTTGAACTTTTACTTGGACAAGTATTGCTCTTATTTGTTTGGTTAATTGGGAAAATTGCTATTAATGGTCGGGCTTTCCTAGTAGTGTGCTGGGCGCCATCACGACCGGGTTGGGGTCGTGACATTTACATTGCTTCGTATCTGAATCTACTAGTTTCTTTATTATTTGTAACAATTCTTTACTTGGGAGGTTGAAATCTTTCTATTCCGTTCATATTTGTTCCTAAATATTTTTCATAAATAACAGGGATAAAGTCTTTGGAACACTAATTGGTATCTTTATCACATTAGCCAAAAGCCCAAAACTTATTTGTTTTTGTTCATTCATATATATATATATATATATATATATATATATATATTTGGGGCTGCTATAAATGTAGCATACTTGGAAAATCGATCTACCACGATCATGATTGTTGTAAGATATCCGATCTTGGGCAATTCGGTAATGAAATCCAGTAAAACGCTTATCCAAGGTCTCTTTGGAACAGGCAATGGCTCCAAATGTTTCGTATTGCACGTTATCCATGATGGAGTGTAAATGCATCATTATTAGACAGCTAGAATACAAACTATAATCTGCACTGTTTATGAACATATCTAAGCATTTAGTATAAAGGAGATGAGTAGACTTGTCGTCTTTATATAAAAGCTTACATCCATATTCCATAGCATATTTGATATTTTTGCACTAATCTACCAACTATCCTGTCGTCAAAGTAAAAATGACTCAACCAAGAGATGTTGCTCCAAATATTTTCAAAATAAATTTGACTTTGGCGACATTACGAGCGTACATTGAAGACCAAAGGATCGCTATGTGTTTCATGCGACATTGTTATGTTTGTATGAGGAGATCTTTACGATACTGTGTTGTATCCTCTTGCAACTCACTAATGAAGATAGTTTTTATGAAATGCCGCAACTAAGGAATGCGTTATTGATATTTTTGTATTTTGAATCTCTCTGCATTTAACGCATGAATTTTATTCTGTATTTCGATCAAAATTTACGAATTTTTTTTTTTTTGACGGAAAACATATTTATTTCATAATATTAAAACTAGGAAATACAGAATGAAGTCTAATCATGTGGATCATTAGATGATAATCCATGCATAGCATGCAGATTACTAAATTTAGCAAGATACAACAGTTTTCAGAGACAGTTTTAACAAAACTAAAACCACCCTTGTCTGTTAGCATCCTGGCCAGAACAAAAGGTGGGAGAAACAACCAAACTTCAATTTTATTGAAAACTGGCAAGACTCTTGCATGCTTTGATAGGTTGTGGGCGACTTTATTCCCCTGCCTGAAGTTGTGTTGTAGCACCACCTTGTCCATTTGAACCAGAAGCAACCTGCATGAGTGAATAACAGTATCATAAGTTTTGCATCATTCGTTGATGAATGAAATTACCTGTGTAGCATCAGTTTTTATCTCCAATTGAAAGAAGCTTCCTCTTATTTGTAATACAAAGTCCCTGGTAGAGTGCCATCAACTCTGCGTGAATTGGTATTTTGGGAGTAATTTTTGAAGCAAACCCTATCATCCAGTCCCTATTCTGATTTCTTATAATTCCTCCTATACCACAAGTAGCTTTTGCCTTATCAAAAGCTTCATCAATATTCAATTTATACCAGTCAATTTGAGATTTAAACCAACTAATTGTTATGTCAATTTTTTTATCCCAGTTGAACTCACGTTAGTAAGTTAAATTCAATGGACTGATTGGAAATCTTTTTTAAAGAGATAGGGATAGTTTTGTTATTAATATTGTTGTTATTCCTTGTTAGCCAGATGTTCTAAATTAATAAAGGAAACAAACAATTCCAGGATATGTGTTTGTTTGGAAGATGTGTGTTTTCTCCTTGAGGTACATGAGCCAATTTTGGTTACTCGTTTGGAAATTACCAATATAATTTCCTAATTCATTCCATAGAGATTGTGCCGGGGGACATGTGAGTGATAGTTTCTGGCTCCTTACGATAAATTGTGCATTGCTCGTCTATGTTTATACCTATATGAGATAGATAACTACGGCATGGTAATTTATTGTGATTACAAAGTCACAGGAAAAATTTGATTTTGTTGGGGCAGTGCAAAGTCCATATCCAATTGAAATCCATTATCAGTGGGATGGCGCCCTCAACTATTTCATAACATGATTTAGTGGTAAAGATCTCATTTTCATTTTTGTCCCAGGTTAGAGAGTCATTATTACAATTACTAGGGATGTTAGTGGATATAATGTTACTTTTAATCTCCTGCGGAATGTCCCAGGATATTTTATTAAAATTTCAATTGTTTCTTGATCTTATGTCCCTTATCTTAAGAGAGTTCTCTTCTTTGGTAAAGAGACCAATCACATAGGTTCTAAAGTTATTGAGTTGGGGATCCATTTGTTCTACCACAAGTTTAGGGAAGAGGAGGAGTGAATGGACTAGGACATTCCTTGTTGGCAAATTTTCCAACCCTTAATAATATTTTTCCAGATAAAGGATCCCTTTTCACTAGGTTTTTTTTATACTTACGGAGCATTATAAGAGCCCATAAGTTTGTAGTGTTATTGGCTAATCTCCATGCTAGGCTAGCTCATAAAGATAAATTCTTGGTTCTAGTCTTTCTTAATCATAATCTTCCTTTAGATTTATTTTGTAGTTACCAAATTTCAATTGGCAAGATGTAGCTTCTTTTTTTGATCAGTCGTTCCCCAAAGGAAATTTCTTTGGATTTGGATAATTTTCTTGAGAGTTTTAGGAGGTAACATTGTATATTGCATGTAGTACGTTGGTGGCTAGAAAGAGTTGAGGATATTAGAGTTGCCCTACTAGCCAAGTTTAAATTAGCATATTTTCACCCGAAAAATTTAGCTCTCATATTGTCAATAATGAATTGATAGTCTTTGTGTTTGGGGTTACTATCAATAATCGGGAAGCCAGGATATTTACCAAAAGAGTTGTAAGTATTTATACCTAGTAATAGGGAAATACCGATACTAATTGTTTTCTTGCAATTCTTTGAAAAGATTAATCTGGAATGGATTGCCCGAATAGATCACAGAATTGCTTAAGAGAATTTGAAATGGATGAGGCAGTCTTGTTATTAGCATTGCCAATTAGAATTAGATCATTTGCAAAAAAAAATGTGGGATAGGGGAGGACAGTTATTCCCCAGGGTAATGCGATCCCATGACCTAATATCTATTTGATAGTTTATGAATCTTGATAATATTTTCATGCATAGAATAAAAATATAGGGGGACATTGGATCACCTTGCCTGATTCTCCGACTTGGGTGAAAGAAGTTGGTTTTTATGACATTCACTAGAACATTTGTGAATGTTGAGTTGATACAAGACATAATTAATTTGGTGATTTTAGGGAAAAATTGGAAGTATAGAAGTTTCCTATATATAAAGAACCGTTCTAATTTATCAAAAGATTTTTCAATATCTATTTTGATTAACAACCATTAATCCCTTTTATTTTTCTAAATTGGTGAATAAGTGCCTGAATAATATTAGCATTGTCACTAGCCCGTCTGTTTTTTATGAAGCTAGTATTAGTGGTAAAATAATAATAGCATTTTACCACTAATACTATCCATTAATGGTTTAAGCCTATTTGCAATTATTTTTGTAATAACCTTATAGACAGTATTGCAAAGACTAATAGGTCAAAAATTATTGAGATTGTTGGCATTAGAGAATTTAGCGATTAAGAATAGATAGGTTGAATTAATTTTCGGGGAAATAGTATTATCATTAAAGACTTTATGACAAAAGTCCCTAACGGAAGTACCTAAAATATTCTAATATTTTTGATAAAAAAAAACGGGTGAAACCCATCTGGCCCTGGAGATTTGAAGGGCTTAAAGGAAAAGATAGTTATATTAATTTCACAATCAAGAAGAGGATTATCTAAGGACGACAGATCAGTTTTATCAAAATTTGTAGGATTTGTAATATATTAGACCAATTTGTAACATTGTGACTAGTGGTGAATAAAGAGGTAAAATGGCCAGTCGTATGGTTTAGGATATCTTGATGGTTATCCATCCACTCACCATTACTGTTTTTAAAGAAACTAACATGATTTTGATGCTTCCTATTTGAGGCTGATATTTGAAAGAACTTAGTATTGGCATCACCCTCGTTAAGTCAGTTAATGAGAGATCTCATCCTCCACTAGTCTTCTTCCAATTTAAGAATATTGTTATAATCTTTGATGAGATCATCTTCAAAATTTTGTAAAAGAAGCTATGTATGTAATGCGGGAAATTCTGGATACCATGTAGTCTAGCTAAGAGTTTGTTTTTATTCCTAGAAATATTACCAAAAGTTTTCCTACCCTATACCTTTACAAACTCAGTGAAGGATTCACTGGCTTCCAATAGATCTCTATTTCTTCATTGGGTGGCGATTAAGTTTTCAAAATTTGGATGGGTACACCAAATATTTTCTTGACGGAAAACCTTGTTGTTAGGGAGATGGTAATTATTCAATTTAACTAAAATAGGTTTGTGGTCTGAGTGAGTTTTTGGAAGATGGGTGATAGAAACATTAGTAAATTTGTTTAACCAATCTTCTATAATTAATACACGATCTAATCTCTCCATAATTAGCACTCTCCTTTTCCTATGATTTGACCATGTGAACTGTCGCGCTCCCTTTTTCTTGCGAAATCGGGTTTATGACATTTGGTTGGGACAACTCTTTCCTTTTGGGAAAGGGGTTTGCAATTTTGAAGAGTCGCCACCTAACGATTTTAAGGTGCATTAGGGCACCTATGGGGTTCAACTATAACTGCATTTTTTATAACCAGATATAAGGTAAAGACTTGAAATTATCCCAAGGGGAAGGTGTTAGGCACTCCTCAGGATCCACTAGTGTGGTTTCCAGCCAGATGGTTCTTTGTGAATTTGTGCAATTAACAAGAAAGAAAATAATGTTCAAATTAGAGGGGATTTTAAATACATGTGTTTGGAAATGATAAAAATAAAACAAAGTTTGAAAGAGTTATAACTAAGCATGCTAACGAATATAAAGGGGAAATGGTCCTAGGTTTATTTATAATATGGATCACATCAATGCAATACCCGGTAATCACTCCTTAAAAGAGGGGCTACACGTTGTATTAGCGCACCGGTCATCATATCCATATCTAACATTCCCACCATGTTAAGGTATTAAAGCGCGGATTGGTCTCAACCTCTATTACATGCTATTATCCGTCCCATTCCTATCAGTCCCGGAAGAATTTAGGAGTATTCCTATAAGAGGGAGGATTTTAGGCTGACTCTTGGGTTTTAAAGGTAAAAAGACTAAGGCGACATTGAAAATACATAGGAGTGCATATTAGGGGAAACATATAAAACAACTAAGAGGCTTATATATACCTCCTTAAGTAAAGCACATAAATAGCATAACTTAAAACACATTTAGGGTCAGAATTTAAAGTACTAAAATAGGGGAGTTTTAGTTGTTGAAGTAGATCAATTTATTACATAACTCAGATAAGAAGTCTGAATCAGGCTTGCCTGCTGGTTGTAGCAGTTGCTAATTAAACAGAGGTGAATTCAATTTTATCGTTATTACCTAAGGCTTGCCTAAGTGTGTATTGATGATACCCTATAAGCATGATATCTATTACTGATTCAAAAATGGCAAAGCAGTGATAGCTTTAAACGAGCAAACTGGATCCTATAGGCATGCTTTCTAAACCTCATTAATGAAGGGAGTAAGTTGTTTAAACTGTACGAGTCAAACTGATTTTTTACTAAACTGCTTTTAGATTTTACGGACATAATCTCTATTGTTGCTGATTTTAATCGCTACAGACATGGTATCTAATATTAAAGGCATGACAATACAAGGAAAGGAAAAAGGTCTCTTAGGGGTACCACAAATAATGGACTTACTAGTTCTTTTTCTATCTATGAAGTAGGACGAATGTCCTACCTAATTCAATGCTAGATAACCAAGTTAGTATCCTAGCGGAGCCGATGGTACTTGCAATAATTTAGATCATTAGTCTTTCCAGCTTCGTCTGGCCATTTCATTTCGGGTAACTCAAGGAGTTCTTCAAAAATTGCTGGGACATAGGAGTCCAAGAATTGATATTCTTTCGCTTGCATTTCCTTCAGAATTAACTTTCGGCCAAATTTATCCTGTAAGGATGCTGTCTTCTAACTTTGCTTCTTACTCACCTTTGTAGTGACCTTTAATGGCGAGGCATTAACATTCATTGATTCCTTGCTCTCAGACTTTGGCAAAAACTTACCTCCTTTCTCTATTTCTTGTTTATCCTTCACTTTGCGAGGTTCATAAACAGGTGTCCCTTGATTTCCACTTGAAGACATACTTAGCTCCATATCATGAGCACGCGTAGCCAATTCTTCAAAAGACTTAGGCTTGATACCCTGCAGGTGTAGCGAAGTCCTCAATGCATTCCTTGGATACACATTTCTATTCTAGAAGCTTCACTAAGTCTGTCTTTACAATTGAGGCTCGCATTTCTCCATCGATTGATGTAATCGACAATTGGTTCATCCTTCCATTGACGCGTATTTGTGAGTTCAACCATACTTACAGTGCACCTTGTGCTATAGAAGCGATTGAGAAATTCATGTTCAAGTTGCTCCTAGATATCGATAAAACCAGCCTCGAGATCAATGTACCAATCAAAAGCATTTCCTTTTAAGGAACGGACAAACTGCTTCACAAGATAATCTCCATAGGTTTTAGCATTCTTACAAGTTTCGACAAAGAGTACAATGTGTTGCTTTGGATTTCCTTTACCATCAAATTGTTGAAACTTTGGGGCTTGATAACCTGCAGGCATCTTCAAACTATCAATTCTCGCAGTGTATGGCTTTGCATATGCAAGAGAAGACATGGAAGCAACATCGTACTTATCTTTGATGGTTCCCATAATAAAGTCTTTCAATTGGTCAATGGGAACAACCCCGTCATATGAAATCTGAAATTCTTTAGGAGTCGTTGTCTGCCTTGCAGATGAGTCTCCCTTATCTTGCATCATTGGGAGCTTTCCAGGTGCATGACTTGGATCTTCCTCCATCATGCTTTCAACTCTATCTGTCAGCTTGACAATTTGATTATCTTGATCTTGCATATGCTTCATTAAACCTTCAATTGCCTTCGTTAAATTTGCGAGTTGTTCTTCAACAGTTGAGGTATTGGTCACCATTCCTTGGATAACCGTCGTGGATGGTGGAGCAAAGCACGAATTTTCTCTTATACCATACTTTGAGTGGAATAACTCACGTGGAGTGCTTGGAGCATATCCAATGTTCAAGACATCATCATCACTATGTGTGATGATGTACTTAGATCTAGAAGGGCCAAGTAGAGCCAATGTCTTTTCAACAATTTCAGCAATGTTCGCCCCTTCTTCCAATTCAGTTGGAAATGATCTTGCCCCCTTTGAGGATTGAAAATCAAAGATAGGAACCAATGCAGACGGCATTTGAAATGCTTTTTGTCCCAGTAAATTTTCTTTGTTTCTAATGACAGGTCCTACGCTTTCCACAGTAGCATCCAGCAAGTTTTCCACATCAGATGAAAACTTGGAATCCGTAGCCTTAGTAGTAGTGAGTTTGAAGTTGATCTTCTTAGGAACCATTTCTGTGTTCTTGAAATTCAGTAATTTGAAGAGATGAGAGGTTGAGATTTCCCACTGGGCGTGCCAGAAATTTGTAACAATAAATTTTCGCATCGAGAAAATTAAATAATCAAGACTGAAAAATTGCGTAACAAATGTAGTATTTGATTTCAATAAATGAAAGTGTTAAAATCTCTATGGTATTCCTCTAATTCTTCAAGAATGTAAAGTATCTTGATGAACTTGATTTTGATTTGATTCAAGGGCTTGTAAAGCTTGATCTTGAATCTCATCTTGAACTTGAATTTGGGTTTGATCACGAACAAGTAATTTGATCTTGAACGCCTTGGTATTTGATTTGCCTTTGTTCTTGATCTTGAACTTGAACTTGAACTTGTAGCTTGAGTGCTTGAACTTGTAGCTTGTAGAGAAATCTGCAGCCTTTGATCCACGAGCTCTTTGCTTACTTCTTGTTCTTAATTCTGGTGTCTTCTAGCTTTATGAAGACCTCTATTTATAGTTGTAGGGAGTGGTGTGGCTCTACAATTTGATTGGTCCATTTGAACCGACCTATACTATCCAGACACTTGGCATGATTTAATTGGCCAATTTATTTGGCTTGGATTGCCACATCGCTTGACACATGGCGTGATTTTATTGGCTCATTTATTTGGCATGGATTGCCACATCACTTGACATGTGGCATGAGTCTGGGCTTTAAGATGGGTTAATAGTCATTTGGACCTTGGGCTAATGAAGTGGGCTTATCATTTAATTTGTAGTCTAATTAAATGGACTAGCCCAACACATGTATAATTAACCCAATTTATTAGCCACAATATTTGTTTGGACTAATGTCTTGAATTTCATATGATCCAAATTTTATATGGATTTAAATTCAATTAAATTTAATTGCTTGCAGTATTATCTATTATTCCTAGCCTTTTAATAAATATTTTTCTCAACTGATTTTGAATACCTATCTTATTTTCACTTTATTGTACTGTAAATTCTTTGGCCTTTATATTGTATCATCAATTTATTTAAGAATCTAAGCTTGCTATCAAATTTATCATTTTCAAAAAACTTTTATTTTAAAACTAAAATATATTTTAATGATTTATAATAATATGTACTTCCTTAAAAAAATTATGCTCAAAGACTGAAAGTTTTAAATAAACTAAATTTTATACGTTAAATCCTTCTTTGATTTATATAAGTTCTATATTAAATATCTTGTATAATATCAGTTGTTTCTCCTTTGATTTTTCTTCTTCACAGTTATAGATTTATTAAATGGATCATAGAATTAAAACTAATTATTAATATAATTTAATGATCTTAGTAATAATAAAAAAGAAAAATATAGAGAAAAACTTTTTGTGAAAAATTATGTTTTATTCTTTGGTTATATACAAATACAAATACAAATACTACTTACTATTTTTAAATATATCGTCTCCCAGTATTTATAATTATTATCTTTAACTCAACTTCAAATTTTAAAGATACTATCGAATTTTCATTTAAGATATACAAACTTTATATATGTATATAATTTTTTAAAGTTTTATATTATTGATATGAGGTACACGCACAAAACGCGTACCCTAAGACTAGTTATATATAAAAAGCATATATTATATATTTATTGGTCTAATTTAAACACTGAGAACGAATAAAAAAAATAGGTTCCAATGGATATTTGGAGATGCAAATGCCAGAAGGGACCTCCAATTGAATTACTTCACATGCTAGATTTTGGCCGTTTGCCACATTGTTTCTTATTCGTAATGTATGTTTCGTGATGTGGTTGGTTTCTTTCTAAACGATATTTTACGATTAATTATGCACTATGTACAGGGGCGGAACTACCCTTGTCCGAGGGGCTGCATAAATAGGTATTTCTTTTAAAAAATTGAATATATACAAGGGGTTGACACCTCTTGACACAAGACAAACTCTTAGTGCAATGGTCAAGAGGTGTCAAAATTAACACAAGGTTGCAAGTTCCATTCCCAATAGCATCAATTTTTTTTTATTTTGACATCCCTTTATATAATTCCTGGCTCCGCAACTGACTATGTAAATATGGTGTCAGCACCTTCTACGCTTGCGATTTGGTAAAACATTATAAAATGATTAAGGAAATGGTGTTCCGTTTATCATAGATATCTTAAATTAAAATTCGTGACTCCTAAACAAGGTCACAGGATTGAAGTTTCTAGGGAATTGTTAATGGCGATTTAAGAGTCAAATGTTCATTTTACTTAATAGGGAAAATACATAAGTTACCTCATGAACTATGGATCATATCCCCTTTACCGAAAAAAATTATCTTGTACACTCAACGTTTCGAAGTGTATCTAAAACACATCACTTTTGTGCTTTACCACTTTTCTTAGATATTGCATTACACCCTCCAATCAAAATGTTATACGTATTATGTCTTAGGGGAAAAAATAATACTTAAAAATACGGAAAAGAACCTGATATATCCCTCTACTTTGTTTTATTGTTCAATCCTGTCCCCTGTTATACTTTCCGTCCAAATTTACCCCTGCCGTCCATCAAAGTACTATATTTGCCCCTATTTTAAAGGTCGGGACACGTGGCACATTCTGAATACGGAAAAGGGCCTGATATATCCCTATACTTTATTTTATTGTTCAATCATATCCCTCATTATACTTTTCGTCCAAGTTTACTCATGCCCTCCATCAAAGTTCTATAGTTGCCCCTATTTTAACGGCCAGGACATGTGGCATATTTTAGGAAAAAGAACCAGTACAAAAACAAAAAAACTCCAAACCGCCCTAGAACCCATGACCCGCATGCTCGTTTTTTCTCTCTTAATTTTTTTCCAAACTTCTATTAAATAAAAATTTTTAATCCGTGTAAGAGATTATCTTAGTCTGACAAAGAGATGAGGTTCAAAGACACAATTTCTGGCGCCGGCGTGTTTTCGTGAATGGTCTTGAGTACTTGGGCATGTATGAAATCTTACTATATTTATTTTAGCCGCAGAAATTACTTCACCGGCTTCATTGAACTGCTCGAAATTGGACCCAACCTCCTATCGTTGTTTTGAGATCGCCGGAGAAAGAATTCTATCGAGCCCGTCTGAAGTTTCAAATTTTCTGCCACACCTATTTCAATTTTTTCTTAAATCAATGAGATTGAAAGAAAATACATATGCAAGGAATTGTGGGCGACTTCGAGCAGTTTTGTTTTCAAAGGTGGAGTTTCATTCAGTGATAACAAGAGGAAGAAAAAATGTAAGGGAGTGAGGAGTAAGAAAATAGAAGTAAAGAAAAAAATGGTGGTAACAAGCAAAGAGATGACAGAATCTTGTGTCTTTGAACCTCATCTCTTTGTCAGACTAAGATAAACTCTTACACGGATTAAAGTTTTTATTTAAGAGAAGTTTGAAAAAAAATTAAGAGAGGAAAAACGAGCATACGGGTCACGGGTTCTACAGCGGTTTGGAGTTTTTTTGTTTTTGTACTGGTTCTTTCTCCCAAAATATGCCACGTGTCCCGGCCGTTAAAATAGGAGCAAATATAGAACTTTGATGGAGGGCATGGGCAAACTTAGACGAAAAGTATAACGAGGGATAGAATTGAACAATAAAATAAAGTATTGGGATATATCAGGCCCTTTTCCGTTAAAATAGGGACAAATATAGAACTTTGATGGACGACAGGGGTAAATTTGGACGGAAAGTACAACGGGGTACATGACTGAACAATAAAACAAAGTAGAATGATATATCAGGCCCTTTTCCGTTAAAAATACACCTCAATTTGCATGAAAACAAAAAGAAAAACAATCATCTTCCTTAACACACTCTCTCTGTCTTCTTCCTAACCTCTGTCAATCATTTTCCGTGGTAATTTCAAATGCATCTTCCTCCTAGCAGGCAATAAACACCGTAGAAATTAGGGTGGCGCTGTGATTAAGAAAGAGAACCAGTTGAAGAATTTTATCGTTTGTCCTCTTTCTTTTCATCGGAATAATCGAATTGGTCGAACTTAAAGCCGAAATACTTAACTTTAATACCGGCCTATGTTGCCTCCTCCATAGACCAATATAATGTTCCTTGACACCTTCCACAAGACAAACTCCAAACCAACCCTAGATTTAACCAAATAAAAAAATGAAACAGAAGAAGAAATCAAGCTTGAAAATTCGTTCTTCTATGGTGGAAGGTATCAGCGTGAAAGCAAGCAAGAAAGAGGAAAAAAATCAAATGGGTCACTTGTGTAGCAAAGGGGTATCCGTATAAGATAAGGAGGGAGGGGGGAGGGTACGGCAGGGACGAGACGGGAGGGAAGGGGTTTGATACTTTTTTCTTCTTTTTCTTTAAAAGAAAAACAAGGAAAACGAAAATTTGGACTAAATATTTACCTTTATTTAATGCGCTCACTTACACACGCAAGTCACCTGATAAAAAAAGTGTGTAAACGCACACTCTAGAAAGGTTGAGTGTGTAAGGTGATTTTCGTCCGTCAAATATGTGTAACGGAATTTGAGTCATAATTTGGGTGGTAACTTGTGTATTTTGCCTAGCTGATATACTACTTTGCAAGCTTCGTACAACTGTTCAAAGGATCTTCCCCACAATTCCAAAAAGCATTTTTACAAGAATATATTCAAAAATTCCAATGTGAAATGACAAGGAATAGAATATACACAAGTCAATCACGTTATGATACAAACTTTTTGCATATTGCATCTTCCCTCGCACTCAGAATATCAAAAACAAGCAACCCTACTTTTATTCTGATCACATCATTTTCTTAACTTCTTTATTTTCTTTTGTTTTTATTTTATTTTTTTGTTCCAAAAAGAGAGGAGGGGGTTGAATAAGGACTGAAATTAGTAGTGGCTCAACGATACAACTGTACGACATAATGACAGCAACTCAAAGGAAAGAGTCCCATCAGAGACCTGAAATCATGATAAAATTGGAAAGCAGGGATTTTAAGAAAATTCCCACCTCCGAGAGCCATTACTGCGGTTGCATCTCACATACTACCTGTGTGTCTGCAATCGCGGTTATTTTCTTGTGCAGCTCTGGTTTATTGGCCCCTACAAGTTTGTCAATCTGCTGGCTGTCCTTGAGGAAAAAGAAAGTTGGAGTTGCTTTGATATCCCAGGATGAACTAAATTCCTGAACCCAATAAGAAAAGAACAAACAATGAACTTGAGTTGCCGAAACTTTCAGATTACTGTTGGAAAATAATCCAACAAAACATCAAACAAACACTCATATCATATGAATGTTGGTATCAAGTAACATTTATGTTCGTATCATAAAACATATTCAAGTCTTGTTCATTTATCTCCCAGACGCTGCGACTCCAGAAGAATTACTTAAATAGCCAGAGTTTCAGTAGAGTAGACACAAAAAAGTGAGATCTAAAGAGTTAGCTAGTCGGGGAAGCAGAAGGGTATAGGATTGAACTCTGAAATTTCTCAATTGAAATTCTTGCTACTTACTGTAAGCTCATCAACATCGACTGTGAGAAACATCAGAGAAAGATACTTCTCAGACAGCTCACAGTAGAATGGGGCAATCATTCTACATGGACCACACCATGAAGCACTGAAATTCGCAATAACCTGCAAAAATTTCACTTGCGTAAGAAAGGTCCAAAATGCTAGAAAACACTGCAGGCAAAACGCAAAAAGTAGAACAAGGCAAAAACGAAGACTATATGTGAAACCTCTGCACCTTTCTGTCTGTATCCCTCTCCATGCACATGTGAGGACACCAGCGTGCTTGAGGGAGAGAACTTAATTAGGTACCTATAGAGTTTACAAGTGCCTTAATTTTTATTTTTTTTATGCAACTGAGCCTTCTTTGAGAATTAAGTTACATGTATAGACATGTGAGTTTGCATATGGGTATGGACAAGACACAACTTTCTTCCAATTTTTTATTTTTAGCAAGTTTTCGATGAAACTTAAGGATCAGTTTCTGGATTCCAGAAGCATGTCCTACTCATTGACACATCTGCAGCAACCAGCAGGGCAAGTAAATGGTAAACATGAAAGTGTCCTCTCCATCTTGATGAAACAAAATATTCAAGTTTTTTTTACGACCAACATCATGTTATGCATTAAGTTTAGTCGTGGGAAGAAAATTTTCTTGCAACCAAAATTAACTGTGTGCTCATCAAATGGCAGTCCTAACAAAATCATTCATAACAGTACCGAAAGCAAGATCCTAATGTTAGTTATTTATTTTTCCCTCCACAAAATAAAACATAATACTCCCTCAGTCCCATTTTATGTGAAGGTGTTCAACTGGACATGCATTTTAAGAAATTAAAGAAGACTTTTCACATGTAAGCCAAATATTTTCAAAGTACCAAAAGTATCCTTTTAAATGTGTATTGGCCAGACTACATGTCTTTTCATTATTCTCTTCTTACAGAAGAAAAACTTTTATATCAGGTGGGTGCCAACAAGTCATTTCATTAAAGAGTAAATGGGGATGCTATAATTAATACTCAATAGTTTCCAACAAGAGAAAGGTGTCATTTTTTGGGACAAACTAAAAGAGTAAAAAGGAAGTATACTACGTAGAATTGGTCACATTTCAAGTTATTCCCCTAAAACTCCAATCCTTTGTTAATAAGGTTTATCCTCCTAAAACTTCAATTTAGCTTCGGATAGATGATCTCCCTATAAAACGAAAAGAAATAGATGAATGGAAAGAAAAGTGCTGCGCATAGAAATTTTAACTGTTATCTCTGGCCACGAAGAATAAATGACATATAAAGACACATGTTCAAGATTGATATAAAATTTACCAAGCCAAACTTTAACATGCCTTTAGCAATTGATAGTTACCGAGTCAATTCATGTAGACTAAACAAGTAATGAGTTAGAAACCTAGCTAATAGAGTTAAATTGTCAACTCCATAAAGTAGGTTCATCAAAAAAACAAGTGAAAATTTTCAAATTCAACTCGAGCTTGAACAATATTAAAATATGCTTACCACATCTGAGGAGAGACCGAAGTACTATGTCTTAGGTTTTAATGCCTCTGTGATTTTGCTTCCAAAAATTTTCTTCAAATGCTGCAAAGGTGCAATCTTTCTTCCTAAATTTCTCTGATTATGTTTATTTTAGTTGGTTTCTTGTAACATTGTGTTCTATTTATGTCGTAGGGTTTTTGAGATAACTGGTTTAGCGTTTTCTGAGTTGTGTTTTCGTGTTAGACTTTGGGGTATGTGCTAAAATTGTCAAATACGTGTTGATATGTATGTTTTGAGTTGTATATTGTGTGTTTTGATTAATTTTGCTATTTCTATTTCTCTTATTGTTGTTTACGTTTGTTCCTTGTTTTAATGGGTCTTCTATCCCAATTTTTACGGAGAACTTCTCTTACTGATTTGGAAAAAACATTGCACAAGTTGCTTGAAAAGACATCACACGTCGGTCTTACTCCAAAATGGAATAAAACGTCGTAAGACATTTAAAATAATACGGGTCATTCCATTTTATAAAATGGGTTAATGGGTTAATGAAGTAAAATCGGGTAAATAAAATAACCCAATTGGAATCCGTTAGGTTTTAGGGTAGTTTTTAAAAATGTGTTAACGGTGAGGGTACATATGGCCACAGACTAATATTTCAAAAATGAGGGGTAAATTTGGCCCTTTTCCCTATAATAAATGCTCTATTTGGGTCCATAATTGTTTTATTCCTCAATCAAGGGGCAAAGGCTTGACTCTATCACAAATGCAAGAACACAATTCCAGTAACTGACTGCATAAAGATTTAGGTTTCTTCAACTTCTGGAATAATATCCATTTAATAAAAATTACTCTCTCTCTCTCTCTCACACACACACATATTTGTATGTACATATAC
>MU693474.1:57895-68174 GCA_026770625.1 Nicotiana glauca
TTTTTTTTTTTTTTTTTTTTTTTTTTTTTTTTTTTAGTTGAATATGGACTGAAATTAGTAGTGTCTCAACGTACAACTGTACAACATAATGACAGCAACTCAAAGAAAGGAAGGACTCCCATCGGAGACCTGAAATCATGATAAAATTGGAAAGCAGGGATTTTAAGAAAATTCCCATGTCCGATAGCTATTACTGAGGTTGTGTCTCACATACTACCTGTGTGTCTGCAATCGCGGTTATTTTCTTCTACAGCTCTGGTTTATTGGCCCCTACAAGTTTGTCAATTTGCTGGCTGTCCTTAAGGAAAAAGAAAGTTGGAGTTGCTTTGATATCCCAGGATGAACTAAATTCTGTAAGCTCATCAACATCGACTGTTAGAAACATCAGAGAAAGATATTTCTCAGACAGCTCACAGTAGAATGGGCCAATCATTCTACATGGACCACAACAATGAAGCACTGAAATTCGCAATAACAATTTTGCCCTCTTTATTTGCTTCTGCCAACTTCTGATCCCAACTTTCTTTCGTAGTAATAAGGCACACATTTCCACCAGCAAACTCGACATTATGTGATGAATCATCATCATTGTTTGTGGACCGTGACTTGAAACAAGAGAAAAGGCCATGTACCTGGAAAAAATATTTAATACTCCAACATAAGAACTCTTTTCATGCTAATGAATTACTCTCAAATTGGGTTGACAGGGGTTTCAATCCATTGATTAACAAGGACATATTGACATATAGATAACATATGGATCCATCTGCAAGTAAGATTTTCTAGGCTGCAACCAAGAGTTTCCCTCATCAATCTAAGTTGCTCGATTGCCCTGGGTATTAGATGTTTGATTTATTAAATTCCCAAAACACCATCTTTTCTAATTATGCAGCAATATTTTTTTTTAAAATAAATTGGTTTTCCCATCAAAGGACATCAGACTCATTATGCAACTCTATTTCAGGTAAGTCCCAGTTAACAGAACATAATTAAGTGCAATATTGAAGTTTCTATTGTCTGAAAAGTTTGGATAGATTAGCTGGGAGAGACTAAATTCAAAGGAAAACAAAATGGATAGTCAACGTACTAGATGAACTCATGGAAGAAGATCGAGATAAGCGTTCAAAGTCAGGAAACATATGATGTTAAACAATGGAATCCATCAGTATATGCTACATTACTTTTTTGTTAAAAAAGACGGTAAAAGCATATACCGGTGAATTCCGATGTTCATCTAAATGTTTGATAAACATCGGGAGTTGACTGGCAAAATTTAAAAGAAGATAAAGAATAGGAAAAATTCACCAATTTTGGATGTCTCAAGAAGAAATGGACTTAGCTTCAAGGATTTCTCAATTTTTAAGAAATGACACTAGGAATAAATGCATTGAGCAGGTGCCGAATAGAATATGAGAGAGGAACATAAGGTAACTACTATTTTTGGATTTTCTTCCAGACCATTATGAGTTAAAAATGTTTGCTAGCTGGCTTGGGTGGGTAATAATGTTCCTTATGTATTCAGATGCCAAAAGACAAGTTGAATATCTTATAATGTAGATGAATAGGAATCAACACCAATACCAATCTAGCAAGCTCATAAAATATGGGGCAACTTAAGACCGGGAATACATATAAGGCTGGTAGTTTATGCTATAATTCTTTGGTTGGGTTGTCTTTGCTTCGTTTCTGTGTTTCCATGTTAGCTCCAGAATTTAGTTGTGAGTTCTCTAAATCTATTCTTATCCTGGTCGAGAGCCATTTTCCTCAGTAACTAAGATTAAAGAGTTGTGACGATCAGCATAACAAAATCATGGGACTATAATCAAACCTACGGCATTTCAGCAAATGCTATCTGAATTTTAACTAACGCAAGACAACTCAAAGATAAAAACACTCAGATGGTGTTCTTTTTTTATTTTATTTTTGTTGGGGGATCAGGTAAGGTAACTTTTATTAAGAAACTTCAAAAAAGTACTAAGGGGATACTTTCTCAGATGGTGTTCTAATTTATCTTTCAAGAATCAAATAGTCTGTACTATGCTTTGTATTTTTCTTGTTTCTCTCCCTATTCAAAAATTTTGCATGTGCTCTGTCCTTTGTCACACAAACACACGAGTGAAGAGAATGATAACGGAATCACAGAGCACATATAGAGTCGGAGAAAGAGCAACAGAAAGCCAATCGAACTAAAATAGAGAATTGACAGAGCCAGGAGACATTAATGTGAACCAACCATAAAAAGGCTGAGAGCAGAGACGATGTAAATGCATAAATCACAAATAGGAGCAGGAGAAAGCAATGTGAACTAAGCATAATAGACTGGTAGCAGAGGCAGAATAAATGCATAAACTCCACTAATTATTACTACCAAAGCAATTTTTTTTACACTAAGCAGATGAACTGAAAGACAATTTGTAAGTGAACATACCGTATCAGTGATCCCCATTTTTAATGGACAACAAATCAACTTTCAATTTAAGCACCAGTAGTATCAGTTGAAAACCCACTTCCTGAAATCTGAGAAAGAGCAAATTAATGACAAATACGCAAAAGGTCAGGCATGAATTGAACAAGCTCATGGACCAAGAAGGATGAAGGTGGCTACAAACAGTAGCAGAGCAACGGCCTAGGAAGGGGGTTCTCAATGGATTTTTTTTTTATAAATAATAGGGCATATATATATATCCCCCTGTAGGGGCAAAGGTAGTTCAAAAATTGCTTGAAGTCCCAAGTTCGAATTTTTGAACTCCCCTTGTTAAAATTTCTGGCTCTGCCGTTGGCTACAATCCCCTTTCAGAAAACACCAAAACAAACAGTTCCTACAAATTTCAAGTAAAAACTATAACCTGCTTGACGAAAAACTTAATACCCATTTACCTATGTTTATCTATTTTCAAGAAGATAAGCACAAATAGAGCTAAAGATATAAATTTTACCCCATTCAAGTAAACTACAAGCTGGTTGACCTAAAATATAAGAGCCATTTCCCTATTTTTATCTATTTTCAAGAAAATAAGCATAAATAGAGCTAAAGATGTAAACTTAATCCCATTCAAGTAAACTGTAAGCTGGTTGACCTAAATTTTCAAGACCCTTTTCATAATTTTATCTATTTTAAAGAAAATAAGTACAAATAGAGATTCTTCGGCGTAAATAAAGATGTCCCACATGAATAATAAACTCAAAGATTAGATCTCTAATTATATATTGAAGAAGATTATTGCATACATAAATAAAGGATAATTCATTAAGCTCCAATTAGAAAATCAGCTAAAGGAATTCCAGGTAGGAAATACGAACCAAAAGCCCTATCTGAGAGGAATTCAGACAACAATCAACGAGGTTTATGAAAAGATTCGGCAATTGTTTGATGTGTGTGTCCGAGGGAGAATTATGATGATGCCCGTCGATGACTTTGACGCGGTTTCTGCCACTTTATCCCAAACGTGTTTCTCGTTTTGTCTTCATTTTTTGGGATTTCGGGCAGGTTCCCAGAAGTGGGACTATTTTTGTTACATAAATAAACTACCTGTATAATGGAGGTGAAATTTTACCTTGCAACTAATTTTTTTTTAATTAAATCACAGTTAATTTAAGTATTAAAGAAATACAAGTTATATATGGGTGAATATCATTTATACCTCAAATTTTACTTTAAAAATTAAACTCCCTCCTCTACTTTGAACAAATATCATTCTTCCCCTCATTTCTCAATTGACTTTTTGATGCCTATTTTAACCTCTATATTAATCAATATTTCTATTTTCTGTTTTTTATTTTTTACTATTTTAGTATTATGATATTTTTGTGTTTTCTAACATCTATCCTATGAACTTACCTATATAATAACAAAATTTTATTTTAAAAACAAAAAAATATTAATCAAGCATAAAATTTAATAGTGCTTAATAATGATAAGGATGAGTAGAATAAATTTTAAAATAAAATAATTTGCCCGTATCAATAATTTTATTAATAGCATTGAATTTCAAAAATTGAGAATAAAAATAATGAGAACCTTATAACATATACTCAATGCAGGTAATATAAAATTTTATAATTATTAAAAATAAAGAAAGATTTTATAACAAATTCCTAAAAGATTATCTATTTAACAAGTAGAAAATATAACTAAATATATACTTAATGTGTACTATATCAAAATAAAAATCGTAAAAGTATATAAATTTTGTGATAATTTTATAAAAGTACTATTCTATTTATAATTTTATTAAGTTAATTATAATTTATAAAAAATAATATAACATAATTTAAGTTATAGGTAAATTTACACAGAAATAGCATATAGAAAAGGGTATTACATAAAGGAAGGAATTGAAAATAGCAAAGGTAAAATAGACTAATGAATTCTACCTGAGTCTCTCGTTATATATTTTTAGTAATTTATTATGATTAAAAAATAAATGTGTAATTATAAAACATCTATCATGTACATATTAATTTGACGCAATTATATTTTCACATGCATAGTGTCATGTTGACGATTGTTTTTTGTCGATTATTATGTATGTATATTTGTACAATCTTAATAAGAAAGTATTATCTTGTGGTATTGAGTTTAACTTTTTGTACTAATATTAATTTTAGGTGCGAAATGAAAAGTTACATCACTCATTTAACTTTTTTGCTTTAATGTATAAAATTTTAAAATATGTATTTTATTACTAAGCATTTTATTTGTTATCTTGTTACTTGACCATAATTGAAGGATAAAACTTTATGACTAACATTAGCTTCAGCCTTCAGGTCATTCTCCTTACTACCGTAACTAATGTTAGTTTTAAGCTATTTTCCTTGCTAGTTGTCCTTTCCTTTGTAAGAAAAAAAAAACTTTTTGTAATATCAGTATGACCATTCCAATTGAGTTATTTGTAAATAGAAATATAGAATACATCACACGACTTGAACATGTAATCGATGTTAATGGTTAGAGAAATTAGAGTGTCATTTTCAGAATATCTAATAAAATACAATCAGATAAATTGGGGAAGTACCTTAAATCAATTAATGATGTGATTGAAGAACTAAGGATAAAGATAGTTTACTAAGATTATATCCAAATTCCATTTACACACTCCTTGACCACAAGAATCACTTTACACGTTAAAGCAGTAAGTAATTATACAAAAGGATGTCAAAATCAAAAAAAATTATAACTATTGGGAATGGAACTTGCAACCATCTATAAATTTTGACACTCATTGACCATTGCACTAAGAGTTTGTCTTGTGTCAAGGGTTGTCAACCCCTTGTATATATTTAATTTTTTTTTAAAAATACCTATTTACGCAGTGTTATTTTCCGGCGAAGGGGTGTCGGTTGACACCCCTCGAACAAGGATAGCTCCGCCCCTGCATTAAAGTTCTACCGACACCCCTCGAACAAGGGTTGCTCCGCCCCTGCATTAAAGTTCTTCGTAAGTGTGGCTAATACATATCTTTTCTTTTCTGTACTTGACCACTTTTTGTAGATTGCATCACATGTACCAATCAAAGAGTGACATGTGTTAGAACTTAATTAAAGAAATTATACTTGAAATAATCCCAATTTATAAAATTTTACCAACAAAAAAAATAGTCTGGGCTTTCCCCACCCTCTAGGTGTATCATCATCTCCAACCCCACCCCCTTCGACTTCCTCCTAGTTAACTTAAAGTCTGAGTTTAAGTTAAATCAATTAAATTTATAATTGAGGCCTTAAGCAATTGGATCAAAACTAAGTGGTCTTCCCTTTCAAGACTGTATAGAATAATTAAAAGATGAGTAAGAGCAAATAAAATTAATAAACAAAATAAACTAAAAAGAAATTCTTGTTTATCAATCTTGGTGAAGCTTGATGGTTACTGTAGCTGAGTAAGATAAAAAATATTGGAAGAGTAATAGCAAAAAGAAATTCAGAATCCTCCTTTACAAATGAGGATGAAGGTTGTTTATGTTCTAAACTTCACCAAACCATTTTCTTAATTTCCTCCTTGGCGGTTACTGGCATTATCTTCCTTTAAAAAGAATCTCACCAATTATGTTTGTACCAGATGCAATTGGCTCGTGCTAGTACGACCCCCAATAATTTGTATTTTATTTTTTATTGTACTCGTAAAATGCAGATTATATTTTGGGGGAAAAAATTAAGATATTAAAGTTTTTAGAGTTTCTCACTTATATTACATCTCAAATAAATAAAAAATAAATAAGTTTTTGGCCCCGAATAGTAAAAGAAGAAAAATATGATTTTGTTATGTTATTTCGAATTTCAAGTAAGACTGGCTTTTGCATAATTATAATAACTGGGGTTTCATATGAAATCTATCTTTGTGCGATAAGTTCATTGACGGTTAGAATTGTAATAAACACATTTTCTATTTTTTCATTAATTTCATATTACAACGTCAAATTTAACGTGAAATATTTTTTTAATTAATATCCGATTTTAATGAATTGTGACATTTTTCGTCGAGTGGATTCTCAAGTTAAAGTACTTCATTTGCTGACAAATTCTATGTGAATTATAGTAGTATAAAAATGATAATTGTTTACCTTCAAAATTGGATAACAATTAAATTTATATGTGGGTTTAAAGATACGTAGATTAATTTGACACAAAGCGATAGATTGGATTATAAATAAAGCAAACAATAATAAAATGAATTCAAACTGTGTGACTTGAACAATTATAGCCTTGAGAAAATAGACCTCACCCGAACTGAATGTGATTCAAATGATGTCAAATATAGAAGAATAGTAGCTTGCAGAAGGAAAATAATATTATAAAGCTTTGTGATTCGTGTTACAATGTGTATTACAAAGAATTAGTACTTTAGGTACAATTCTATAAAAGGTAAGAAATTTCATGATTTGCTAATTACATCTCTCGTTGATACGTGCCGAGATTCTCACCGTGATATCTGACCGGTTGCGGATATTTCGGACTTGCGTTATTACAACACACACAAACCCAGTTTGATCCCAACAGGTGGAGTTTGGGGAGGGTAATTTGTACGTAGGTAGAGAGGCTATTTTCAATAGACTCTCTGCTCAGGAAGGGCAAGAAGAAGAAGAGGAAAGCAAGGAAGGAAGAAAGAAGGAAGAGAAAAGAAAAGGGGAGAGATAAAGGATACGTAGTACCAAATAATAGCAGTAAGGAATACAATACTGAGGCGAACAAAATCAAATAACGTAATAGAAATCTAAGAATATAAAGGGACATGCATGCTACTAAGACTATCGGTGAACAACTATAAACTACCTACTAACCTTCCACCTTAATCATTGACCTCCACACTCTCATATCAAGAATCATATCCTCATTGAGCTGAAGCAACGCCTTGTCTTGTCTAATCACCTCTCCCCACTACTTCTTAGGCCTACCGCGACCTCTTCTCAAACTCTCCCTGGCCAACCTCTCACATCTCCTAACAGGAGCATGAATACTTCTTCTCTTACCATGTCCGAACCATCTCAGCCTCGACTCCCGCATCTAGTCCTCTACGGAGGCTACTCTCACTCTATCCCGGATAACTTCATTCTTAATCCTATCTCTTCTGGTACACCCATACATCCATCTCAACATCCTCATCTCTGCTACTCTCATCTTCTGCACGTGGAAGTTCTTGACTGGCCAACACTCAGACCCATACAGCACAGTCTGTCGAACCACCACTCGATAAAACGTACCTTAAGTCTTAGCAGCACATTCCTATCACACAAAACACCGGAAGCGAGCCTTCACTCTATCCATCCCGCTCCGATGCGATATGTGACATCTTCATCAATCTCCCTGTTACCCTGGATAATAGACCCGAGATACTTAAAACTCGCTCTCTTGGGGATAACTTGAGCATCAAGATTAACCTCTACGTCTACATCTTGGGTCCCGTTACTAAATTTGCGCTCCAAGTATTTTGTCTTGGTTATCCTCAATTTGAAACCTTTACACTCCAAGGTTTGTCTCCAAACCTCCAACCTCGCATTAACTCCGCTACACGTCTCGTCAATCAATACTATGTTATCGGCAAATAGCATGCACCAAGGCACCTCCCCTTGGATGTGTCGCGACAGTACATCCATCGCCAAGGCAAATAAAAATAGGCTAAGAACTGATCCCTGGTGCAATCCCTTCACCACAAGGAAATGCTCTGAGTCACCCCCACGGTCCTCATCTGAGTCTTAGCATAATCATACACATCCTTAATTACCCTAATGAACTCTACCGGAATGATGTTAACCTCCAAACACCTCCAAGGACCTCCATCGGGACTTTATCGTATGCTTTCTCAAGATCAATAAACACCATATGCAAATCCTTCTTCCTCTCCCTGTACTGCTCCACTAATCTCCTTACTAGAGCTTCTGTAGTCGAACCCCCCGGCATGAATCCAAACTGATTCTCGAAAATAGACACGCACCTCCTCACCCTGGCCTCCACCACCCTCTCCCAAACCTTCATAGCGTGACTCAACAACTTGATAACCATATAATTGTTGCAATTTTGGATATCACCCATGTTCTTGTAAAGAGGAACCCTCGTACTCCACCTCTATTTATCGGGGGACATCTTCTTTTTCTTAAAAATAATATTAAAAAGCCTAGTGAGCCACTCCAAACCTGCCCACCCCGCGCTCTTCCAGAATTCTATCGGGATTTCGTCTGGCCCCGTCGCTCTGCCCCTGCACATCTTACGCATCGCCCCTTCCACCTCCTCTACCGTAATTCACATACAGTACCAAAAATCTCGCCAACTCTCAGAGTGCTCCAACTCACCCAGCACAATGCGTCTATCTCCCTCCTCATTCAACAGTTTATGGATGTATGACTGACATCTTCTCCTAATAAGTGCCTCTTCCATCAACATTTTTCCATCCTCGTCCTTGATGCACTTGATTTGATCTAAGTCGCGGGCTTTACTCTCTCTCACCTTGGCCAACCGGTGCAACCTCTTGTCCCAGCCTTTACCCTCGAGCTCCTCGTACAAACGAGCAAACGCCGCGTTCTTCGCCGTCGTAACCGCTAACTTCACCTCTTTCTTTTCCTTTCTGTAACACTCTTGATAAGTTCTTTTTTCCTCCTTTTTTGTACTCTATACTAGCTTCAAATAAGCAACTTTCTTAGCATCCACTTCACCTTGAATCTCTCTATTCCACCACCAGTCCTCTTTATGACCCCAGGAGAGCCTTTCGTGACCCCTAAGACCTCTCTAGCAGCTACCCTAATGCAATTCGCTATTGTAAACCACATACTAGATGCGCCCCTTACTCATCCAGGACCTCATAGCCAATAACTTCTCCCCTAACTCCTGAGCTTTGACCTTGGTCAAGTTACTTTACTTGATCTTAGGTTTCCTGTACTCCGCCCTTTTCATCCTACTCCTCTTGATCTCCAAGTCCATAACTAGGAGCTTATGAAGAGTCGTGAGGTACTCACTTGGGATGACCTTGCATTTAGTGCACAGACCTTTATCGCATTTCCTGTAGAGAAGATAATCAATCTGAGTCTTGCACATTGAATTCCGGAAAGTGACCATATGTTTTTCCCTCTTCGGGAAACTCGAGTTAGCTATAATCAAATCAAAAGCTCTAGCAAAATCCAACATAGAATTACCTCCCTCATTCCTATCCCCAAAATCATATCCGCCATGCACATTGTGAGCACGTAATTTTTGCCCTAAGCAAATTATTCCAAAAGTTTCAAATTAAATAATTTTACAATTTTTAATAATTTTTGTTGCACTTTTCGTATTAATTGGTGGCATAATAACTCATGTTAAAAAATATAAAGAATATGCATTAATTCATTTTAGGACAATTTAAAGAAAATCACAAAATAGTTTCCTTACACTTCTAATTGTTAGTTGTTGCATTGTTCTTTAAATGGAATTTTTTTTTAAATAATTTTAGGAGTTAAGAAGTTTAATTTTGAATATTATTAGGTCTTGGGATTAATTTTACATTTTTTTATATATAAAAATTTTAGAAAAAAAATAATACAAAATATATATGATATAATACAAAAGCAAAGGAAATAAAAAAAGGGAGAATTTGTTCTTAAAAGACCCATTTGGGCCAAATTTAGACAAGCCCAAACCTTCCCAGCCAGACCCACACCCCATCCAGCCCAACCCACGCCTACACTCGCCTGCCCCATTTACTTGAAGTTATCGGAGGCTTCACACAATAGAGACACGGATTTTGCGTGTCTCTATCCTTCATCACCATCAGCAAAGCTTCCAGGCTACTTGAGAGGACGATTCCAGAAGATTTTGGGGG